>PVIH01006702.1:9721-108298 GCA_004025045.1 Sigmodon hispidus
GTGTGTGTGTGTGTGTGTGTGTGTGTGTGTGTGTGTGTGTGTGTGTGTGTATGCATGCACATGTTAGGGAAAAATCAAGAGTTTGGGCCATGAAGTGATGGATTAGATAAATGCATGAATAGATAAATGTATGGATAGACAAATATGTAGAATGGTGAATGGGTAGATATATAGATAATAGATATAAATTATAGAAGCATTTGGGTATTAGTTAATAATATGCTACTGTATCCTGTCATGTTGAGATTGTTCATTAAGTATTTGTTTTTTTTATTTCAATACTCAGATTTTTCTATAACCTCATTTGGATAGTTACTTATTTATAGAGATTACTTCGTGTTTCACCCCAATCCCTTTCTTCTTAAACAGTTTTATTATAAAACATGATACTAGATTTATTCCTAAATCTCAATCTCCGCTTTTTCTTGATATCAATCAAGCCTGGTTGCTGGTGCAAACTTATGGTCATATTATACATTCTGAATTTTTTTGACCCAAGAAATATCTTCTATAGTCAACTTTTTGGGGGAAACACTTGCCAAATTGACTAAAGAAAACTAATTTTTATATCAGCAACAAAGTTTCCAAAGGACAGAAAAGTCAAAGAAACAAAAATTAACAGAATTAGGAATAATCACTAAACATTTCTAACACTGCAAAACTACAAGTAGAAAATATTGATGAAACTTAGAAGCAAGAGGAATTCAGTGTCTTCCTACGTGTGCTAAGATTATAGAGCAGACAAGACTAGTGCTAAAATCTACCTTAAGAAACTTAGAAAAATTCTAGCTTTTCTCTCTGTTTTTAAACTTTCAATTTTCACAAATATTACCACTGATAAAGCCTCGCCAAAAACTAATATGAAAATAAATTATGAAGTGTGGTGTTTGAGCCAGATCCCTGTAATTTAGAGCAGATCAGAGTAAGGACAGAGAAATAGGTTTAAAAAAAAGAAGAAGAAGAATTAAGTATCAGGACAAGTTACCCCTAAAGACCCAATCAAGTCTACTTCTAGAATTAATTTTCAGCTCTTTGCTTTAACAGTTAACTCATAATTCTAATAGTCATATATAGCTAATAAGAATGTGTTTGGAATTCACTGAAAAGTACATGATTATTTAATGCTCCACTATGCTATAATTATAGTTATAGAAAATGTGATTATCAAAGCTGAAAATACAAATAAATCTAAAGTACAGTCAAAGTCTGTCAAAAAGAACATATCTATTGCTGACCCCACACACACACACACCAAAACCTTATAGATAGATGTATATTAATTTTCTTTCATGTTTCCTGATTTGTTCAGAAGCCAGATAACTGGACCATCCACTCCTTTGGCTATGAGCTCAGTTATAAACATCTTTTCTTCAAGTATTTCTAAGAAACAGCCTTTATAGTCTCACTACTGGATACATTCCACTCAAGAAATGGAAGGATTTTGGCAGTGGAAGAATTTGATCTGTTACACTAGAATTTGGCTCTAGCTCTAAGACATAAAAGGAAATGAGTTAACCATGTAGGACCAGATCCAATAAGGCATTGGGGAAATTCTACATGCATAGCTGGCTTGAACAGCGCTTCTGAGTTAGGAGACCTCCCTGTGAGCATTAGAACCAGCCTAGTAATAACCTTCCTCCTTGATGCTTTTACACTAAGATGGAAAAACTAAAACTATTATTGCCTGCTCTGGCTAACCAAATGCTGATGCCAAGAGGAGAAAAATGTGCTAAGTGGGGAAGCCATGCATCCAATTTGACCAGGTGGTATTTTAACATTAGGTGTATTAAATCTGTAGCCTTAACACACAATACTGAAAACAATTAATTAAGTTTACCCTAAAGAGAATTTTAAACTAACAAATAAAACTACTGACTAAATTTCAAGTGAAAAAAAAATGTACTATTGCATCTGGTGTTTTCTTTCAAAGCCATACAACTCTAGGAAACTATCTCTCACTAAAACAATCTTCCTGAAATAAATATGAGTTTTAATTTCCATGGTTAATGCCCTGTCTACTTTTTTCCATTGCCAATTGATTTAGAATTTCCAAGATTCTCAAAGATTGCAACCATAGTCCACTGTCCACTCAGTTTCTATTCCATTATATCACTAACAAATTTTTAAACATTATTTAAGAACTTTAAGAGACTAGTGTTTATACATTTTCACCTCTAAAATTAATAATCCATCCAATTCAGTACTACATAACTGATGTAGAGCCTTTCATACATGCTCCATTAATAAACAACTGCTTTGGTTTCTAGTCTATTCCTTTGCTACATTTCACTATAAATAATAATTATCCAACAATTTCCCCTTAGTTTAACATACTGAAGGAATCATCAGGATATTATCTATACAACTAAGAGTTCATGATACTATAAACAGGGCCCTAGTTATGGACTCATTTCAAGGAGTCATCTCCTTATAGACACACTAGCACCTCTCCTGTGTGACAAAGGCCTTGTCTGGTTTCAACTAGAGTAATGAAGGGTATCAGTTCCGTCACCCCATATTCTCTACCTCTAGATGCACTAAAGCAAGTTCATAACTCTGATTTCATGCCCCCACTCTCACCCCAGATGTCTAAATAGTCTTAGTTTCTTCCCTAGACCTCAAAGATTCAACAGAAATTGTACAAATCACCACTCTAAATCTGTCTGCTCTATTTCTTTCACTGCTTAGAAAGTGCTATGTCTAACTATATCTCTGCTCTTTGCAAAATTAAAGTAAGAATCTTATTAAATTCCGTGAAGGTTGGGTAGGCCTGAGACTCCATATTTTAAACAAGATCTTAGGAAAACCTGATATTGCTAATCAGATCATAGTTTCAGTCATGAGTGTCTATCTATTTACTTATTTTACAATTTTGTGGCCAAAGAGATTGAAACCAGAATTTCACACACGCTAGGAAAGTGCTCTATTACTGAGTTATCCCTGCAGGCTTCAGAGTTAATTATATTGCCTAACAGACATGAGAAGCACTGTAATTTTATCAGATGTTAGCCTTTATCTCAGGCAGTAAAACAGGCCCCAGTAAGGAGTACCACTGGATGGGGCCCTCAGACACTGCACTGGGCCTCTTAGGAGAACAAAAGCAAGTCCAGCAGAAGATTCAGAAGATTCCCTGTTGCCTCCTTCTGGCTCTGCTGGGGTAAGACAAGCTCTGGAGGGCCACTGCTTATCATTCATTGTAATACCATGTTTTTCTAAACAAAAAAATTAAGACAGAACAAAGGCAATGTTTTTCTGATCATAATATCCAGTGCAGATCAGAGGCTATTTGGAGATAGTTTACTTCTTAACTTCCCTGGCAGTTTGTTAGAGGAGACTGCCACTAAATGGCCTTGACTCTATAATGGTGTCAGAAAGTTATGATTTTGTAGACAGATGCAAAGTAGAAAAGCAATGGACCTATTAGAAACATGGTAAAATATTATTCACATTTGTTTATTTTCTCCAATGAACATTATGTTCATTAATAATAAAAACATATTTCCACACAGTGGCCCATGTTGATCAGTTCCTGTCCTTCTGTATTGTCTCCAACACTCTAATCATTAGCATGTCAATCATGGAACCATGTCAAAAGCTATTCAAGTTGTCCAGTTTAGACCTATCATTTTAAATCACTCACTTAATGACAACAGTAGTGTGGTGTACACTGGTTTGAATATTCTTTATCAGATCTCCCAAGAGTGGCAGAATTAAATTTCTATGTTATACACTAAGGAATAAATCACATGACAGAAGTGGTATGGAAAATGGAAATGGGGTAGGTTCTGAGGATGAATAAATTCTAGACAACTTGATTTTTTTTTAAAAAAAAATTCCTATTTCCATACATCGATACCATGCAATGTGAAATTATCTGGGTGTTCAAGTGTGCTGGTTACTCCTTTGTAAGTGCTTGGTAAATCCATCATGTCAGTGTCATATGAGCTCACTGCTGGCATGGTTTCAAGAAATCTCATTATTTTTTGATGTCCATGATGGATTCAAAATGAGAATATTACTGGCCTAAGGGTCTGTTAGCCGTGCCTGTCATATTTGTCAAGCTACAAAGCAGATCTGCCAAAGGGTTGGGAGGGCATTGGGGACAGTCAGCCATTAAAATGCAGTTCCATTACTTACACTCAGTTAGGTTGAGGAAATGGAGGGTAACAAGTGTGAGAGTTGCCTCCTGGGATCCATTTTCAGTGTTACATACCAGACAAGGAAAAATCAAGATGACAGTTGAAGCAGCAAGAAGCTCTTTCGACATGTGATGGGCAGGTCTTGTAATTTTTCACTGTGGGTGGAAACGTGCCTGTTTGAGTAACCTACCAGGCAACTTTGGGAGTGTATCCAAAGTTCTGCAGGATGAGTACAGCTCTTACTAAAAGCTGGCCTTAAATTGATCTCTGGCCTCTTGGTGGCAGGGCAAGGCTATGTTAATCATCTGAAGCCTAAGGGCAAAGACTAGACTAACTACAACAATTTAATTTAAAATAATAAAAATATTTGTAGTATAAGTTGGAAGTTGTGGATGAAACAGACTTGTAAACAAACATAATTCTTTTGGCTTGAGTGATATCTTGTAAAAGAGAAATAAATGCAATTTTATATAGTAAGTCTGTAATGCTAATATAACTCTCAACCTAGGGTCCAGTCTCTTCTTGCCCACATTTCTCCTATTTAATTATTCAATAAATTGTTATGTTGTCATTATATGTCAAGTACTATGTGCTCCATACATCCCAGATAGTATCCATTGACCACTTACCAGACAAGGTGTAGATTATTTTACATGATTGACTCAAGTAATCTCCCAAAGTTGTTATTATTATATCTTATTAATAGGAAGATGAATAACTTGTCTATATTGTTAAATAAAAATTCTAGCTTTTGAACAAAAGCCTACACTTTCACAGAGTGTGCTTTAACCTACTATATAGCAATAAATCTACATTAAAGTGATACATTATTTAAAGAATGCATAATTCAGTCTAATCTGAGTAAAGAGATTATTTCTTTTAAAAATCAGAATGTGTACCTAAATAATTATACTACAAAACTGTTTATTAGATTATATATGCTTGATGGGAAGAATTATTGAGATTCACTAATCACACCAAAAAAAATAAAAGTAAAAAAAGTAAACTCTGAGAAAGTGTACCATGGATAACAGTAATGAGTGCTAGAAAAGTCAGCAGAGCTGCCTATATCCAGAGAGAAGAGGAAAGCAATTTGCTGGTTGTTGCAAGTGAGAGGTCCCTTCCTTTGAGTCTTTGATAGCATGAACCTGAAGGTGAGCACTGATTTCCATTGCATTAACAAATGTGGAGACCATACCACAGCATACATTAGCTTTTCCTAAGCCAAGCTTTTAGCTTGTGGTAGTGATGCAGCTGTGATATATGACTTGTAAATATTTCATTTTTGTTAGACAGATACAAAGCTGGAGATACAATGTATGAGCCACAGAGCCTCTGACAGAAATTTGGGGGAAAAAAGAAAGAAATGAAAAAAGGAAGGATGGAAGTATAATAAAAAAAAGATCAGGCTCTGTCCTGGGAAACAAACACACAGGCCAGTACAATGAGATCAAGATATACCTGTGGTAATTATTGAATACAATGCTGTGCATTTCTGGTAGGGATATAGTAAAACCATCAGCTCTTAAGCATTTAAAGGCTCAGAGCCATCCAATGCAAGTCTTTCCTTTGTCTCAAGAGATGGCTCACTCACACACGTACTTACATAGGTATGTCCTGTCATACCATGGGGCTTCATGAAGTTAGACTCAAGTAAAAAAATTACTGTCTAAAGTCACTAATATAGGTAAACTAATAGTCTGTGCCTTAGAGACTCCTTGATTGTTTTGATTGGATCTATGCCCAAGAATGGTATCATTGAGCCTATTACCTATGGTGGGAGGCCTTGCTCAGCCTTGATGCAAAGGGGAGGGATTTAGTCCTGCCTCATCTGAATGTACCAGGCTTTGCTGACTCACCATGGGAGGCTTTATCCTTTTGAAAGGGAAGTGGGAATGGGTCAGAGGGAGACTGGAGGAGCAGGAGGGTTGGGAGGAGGATCTATGATTGGTATGTAAAATGTATTTTTAAAAATTTTTAAATAAAAAATGAATAAATTTCTAGATTCAGCCAAACCACCAAAGTTAAACCAAGAAGTAAAAACCCTAAAAGACTGACAAATAATGAAGAAATTGGAAAAGTAATAGAAAGCTTTCTACCAGAAAGAAAGAAAGAAAGAGAGAGAGAGATAAAGAAAGAGAGAAAGAAAGAAAAAAAAGTCCAGAACCAGATGGATTTTCAACTTATCAGATATTTAAAGAAGATCTCTGTTGCCAGAACTTTTTTTTTCTTCTTTATTTATTTTGTATTTATCAAGAAAAACAGTAAAATGAATTTAAAATGCTGATAAGTTAACAATAACTATAAAGAAGATAAAAATCATAAGCATGACTTATCAAGGGTGATAATGCAAATAAGATTGCTACACATATATTTACTTTGTGTTCAGCTTTCCCTCTGAATTTTTTTTTTCATCCCTGTATATTCTTATTCAAGGTCCCTTCCCACTCCAGCCACATCAGGTCATTTTTTCTTCTCCACAACTCCCCATCCCCTCCCTGAGCAGGGAGCAGACAGTCCTATGGACCCACTGACCCAATAATGCTTGGATCAGTCTCCACTCCTGGCAAATCCAGTTTTGTCCCCTCTCCCTCAAGAGTGAGTTAGGTGTTCCTATAGTTGGAGTGGGATTTGAAGGGTCAGTCCAGGGTGTTTCTGATCCCAAGCTGTTCAGTGGTTGTGGTTTGCAGCTTGGGCATGCTTGGCTTTTTTCTTGTTCATTTGTTTAGAGACCACTAATGAGTGATTACATCCCTTGCTTATCTTTCTGAGTTTGTGATACCTCGCTCAGGAGGATATTCTCCAAATCCATCCATTTGCCTGTGAATTTTAGGATATCATTTTTTCTTACTGTTGAGTAGCATTCCATTGTGTAGATGTACCACAGTTTGTTAATCCATTCTTCAGTTGAGGGACATGCCAGTACTTCTTAAACTATTCAATAAAAAGAAGAAAGAAATGAAAAGCACACAAATCCTATATACATATAATTTTGTACATAAATATATTGATACTTTTTTAATAAACTTTTCTTATATGTTGTTCCCTCCAAGAGCCAAAGATCACATCCCAAGAGCCCTAACACCAGACATTAGAAGCCCTGTTTTGAGTTGTTGGCCAGAAGTATCCAAGAGACTTACAAACCATATACCTTATTGCTATTGCCTTTGGTTAGCCACCAAGGGTAGAAAGTAAGTCCTTGTTGAAGAACCATATACTTCAGAAACAGGGTTTCAGAAGTACTGAGCTGAAACTGATATAAACAAATACCCTGTCCCTAAGGACTAGACTAGCTTTCATGATAACTGAAGGGACCATGCAAGCTTTCAAAGAGGGACCAACAGTTCTACCCAGTTATGACTCCTATGAACATCAAAAACCAGTGTGGTTGGATAACCCTATCTGTACAGTAGCAGTGTACATACCTTGGTGGTAACTGGCAGCTCTCTAATTAGACTTAAGATCCACTTAACAGGAAAGAAGTCATACCTGGTGCTGGAATCTTAGCTAACTCATTAGTGCTAGTGAAATCATGGCTGTTGGAGTAGAATCTAATACTACCAATGTACTAAACCAGCACAACTCCTAGCAACAATCTATAAACCTTTGTCCTTAAACCCACAGATAAATGTAGTCTTCATTCCCCATCAATTATTTTTGAAACAGAAGGATGGCACTGCAAAAATAACAACCAATCAAAATGTAGAGTTGTGGAGCCTTTTTCAGCAGATACATATACAAATCATTCCTGCACCTAAGGCTAAGGGAACATTGTGGAAAAAGAGCCAGAGGATCTGGGAGTGTAGTGTGAAATTGTGTCTCTTAATAATATCACAAGCTAGATATATAAAGTCTCACCAACATGAGTGCCTAAATATGAGCTAAACAAGAATGTCCCCAATGGACATTTCAACTTGAATGAGGAAAGCTCATAAGGCTTCATCTCTACACAAAGAACCATGGGCAACTGAGGAAGCTGGGTGTTAAAGAGGTGGTCTTCCCCAGAGAAAAGTACACTAGTTGGTTATTCAGTGTCAAATGTCAGAATAAAAAAAAATCATACAAGTAACATTATACACAGTGCTAATTCCCAACAAATGATCTAGAATAGTTATCATTAGCAAAGCCTTCTTCCTGGTATTTATAAAACTTTCCTTATTAATACGTTCATCGAATATATGCTTATTTAAGCATAGGGAGTGTGGTTGATACAACCAATGTCATTTCATTGGAGAAAACTGATTTATCTTTTCCTAGCAGTTATCATTGCTTTTCTGTGCTTGGATTTTGTCTGGTTTGTACTTGTGCAGGTCTCACACACACTGCTAGTCTCATTGAGTTTATATGTGTATCAGCCCCATTGTGTCTGAAAGATGCAGTTTTCTTGATGTCATCCATCACTTCTGGCTATAATCTTCCTAGTTTTTTTTTTTTATTTTCTGCATAGGTCCCTGAGCCCAGAGAAGAGGGGTTCATAAAGACATCCCATTTGGGCTTAGTACTCCAAAATTTCTGCATTTTTATATACAAATAACAAATATACTGAGAAAGAGTATGTAATAACATATTTCTTAAATAAATAAATATTGTTATAACTCTAAGCAAATGAAAGACTTGCCTATATATTTAGTACTTTGTGTGTATACATGACTGTGTGTATATGTGTATGTATGTGTATAACAATTAGTGAAGAAAGAGACAATAAATTTGCAGGAAAGTAAAGAGTGATATATGGGAAGGTTTAGAGAGAGAAAGAAAAAATGTTCTAATTAGATTATAAATTTTAAAAATGAATGTAAAATGAATAAAAGGTTTTAATGAAAAAAGTTAAAAAATATGAGAGAATGAACTTAAAATATATAAAAAGATAAATAACAGATACTGAAAAGGCAAACATCTTGAAATGCTAACTAGGGCATATGTATGCTTACATTACCAGGCAGGATTCCATGCTGAATAATTCAAAAGAAATAGTAGACAACGTATTTTTTCAAAAATCAAGTGTTCATAGGTGTGTGGATTAATATCAAGGTCTTTAGTTCTATTCCATTAGTCTACATCAGGTTTTATGCCAATACCAAGCTGTTTTTATTACTATAGTTCTATAGTAGAGTTTGGAGACAGGGGTGGTGATGCCTCCAGAAATTGCTTTATTATACAGAATTGTTTTTGCTATTCTGGCTTTTTTTGTTTTCTTATATAAAGTTAAGTATTGTTCTTTTGAGGTCTGTGAAGAATTGTGTTGGGATTTTGATGAGGATTGCATTGAATCTGGAAATTGCTTTTGATAAGATTGCCATTTTTATTATGTTGTTCCTATCTATCTATGAACTGGAAGATATTTCTATTCTCTGAAATTTTCTTAAACTTCTTAAAGACTTAAAAATTTTGTTATACAAGTCTTTGACTTCTTTGTTAGAGTTTTCCTAAGGTATTTTATACTATTTATGGCTATTATAAAGGGTGGTATTCTTTGACTGTTTTCTAGGCACATTTATCATTTGTATAAAAGAAAGCTACTGATTTTTTTTAGTTAATTTTGTATCCTACTATATTACTGAAAGTATCAGCTGTAGGAGTTCTTTAGCAGAATTTTTGGGGTCACATATGTATACTATTATATCATCTGCAATTATTGAAAGTTTGACTTATTCCTTATAATTTGTCTCCTTAATCTCCTATTGTTGTCTTACTGCTCTAGGTAGACCTTTGAGTACTATATCAAACAAATATGGGGAGAGTGGCTAGCCTTGTTCCTACGTTTAGCAGAACTGCTTTGAGTTTTATCCCATTTAATTTGATATTGGCTGTTGGCTTGCTGTAAATTGCCTTTATTATGTTTAGGTATGTTCTTTGTATTCCTGATCTCTGTAAAACCTTTATCATGAAGGGGTTATGAATTTTGTCAAATCTTTTACAGCATCTAATGAAATGATTATGTGGGTTTTTTTTTCTTTCAGTTTCTTTATATGATGGATTACATTGTCAGATTTTCCTATGTTGAACCCATCCCTGCATCTCAGGGATGGGCCATCCATTTCTTTTAGATTTTCTAGCTTAGTAGAGTACAGTTTTTTTTTTTTAATTCTCTTAGAATATTCTAAATTCCTTTGGTGTCTGTTATAATGTTTCCTTTGTTTATTTCTGATTCTGTTAATTTAACCCCTTTTTTCTTTTGGTTAATTGAGACTAGTGTCTGTCAATTTTGTTTATTTTCTCAAAGAACCAATTCTTCAATTTGTTAATTGTTGTATTGTTTTCTTTGTTTCTATTTTCTTGATTTCTACTCTGGTTTTTATTATTTCTTGTCATTGGCTGGGTTTGGATATCATTTAGTCTTGTTTTTCCCACCATTTTGAGTTGGATCATCAAACAATCATTTGTGCTCTTTCTGATTATTTAATGTTGACACTTAGAGCTATAAATTTTCCTCATAGGACTATTTTCAACATGTCCTGGGGGACATGTTTGCTGTGTATGTTTTCATTTAGTTCGAGGAAATTTTATTTATTTTTTATTTATTCCCTTTGAATCATCCATCATTCAATAATATGTCCTTTAATACCCATGAGTTTGCATATTTATTAGTATTTTTGTTTTTTGTTGTCAATTTTACATTTTATTGTATTTTGATCAGACATGATACAATAGGTGGTTTCAATCTTTTTGAATTTGTAATGACTTATTTTGTGTCCCATGATGTAGTCTATTTTATAAAAATATTCTTATGCTGCTGAGTATAATATAGTTTTTGTTTGTTTTAGGGTGGGAGTTGGTTGGTGAAATATTCTGTAGATATCTATTAAGTCTATTTGATATATGATGTCAATTTATTCTGTTATTTCTCCACCATTTTTTTTAGATAATATGTCTTTTGGAGAAAGACGAGTAATGAAATCATTTACTATTAACTGATTAATGTTAAACTGAGTCTTTAAATCTAGTAGCATTTTAAAAATAAAATTGGGTGCCCCAGAGTTTGGTGCATATTTACTTAAGATAGTAATGTTTCCTTGATTAGAATGAAGTATCCATCTTTATCTCTTTTTACTAACTTTAATTTGAAGTCTAATCGTCAGATATTAACATGGTAATGCTTTTAATTCTTAGTCCCATTAAATTGGACTATTTTTGTTCATCTTTTTACTCTAAGATAGTGTCTTCTATGTTTAAAACTAAGAAATGTTTCTCAGAGGCAATATATTTTTGTTTCTTCAGCTATCTGTATCTTTTGATTAGAGAACTGAGGCCATTGATATTTAATTGTATTATTGTATACAGTGTTCTGTCTGCATGTATACCTGAAGGCCAGAAGAGGGCACCAGATCTCATTATAGATGGTTGTGAGCCACCGGGTGGTTGCTGGGAATTGAACTCAGGTCCTCTGGAAGAGCAGCCAGTACTCTTAACCTCTGAGCCATCCCTTTATTAAAACGTGTGTGAGTTGCTGTCATCATGTTGTTGTTGTTTGTTGTGCTGATGTTTGTATTTTGATAATTATCTCTTTCCATGGTCTTTTGGTTCTACTCATTCCTTCCCTTGGCCAGAAATAATACTTCCTGGAGTTTCTTTAGGTTTCATTTGGTGTATATAAATTGTTACCCTTCAATAATGGTAAATTATTTCATTGAATATCTTATTCTAGTTTGACTGTAAGTTTTTTAGGACCTGGAATGTGTTACTTCAAGCTCTTCTGATTTTCAGAAAGAAAATCTTCCACTGAGAAATCAGTTGTTATTTTCATGGGCTTTCTTTTGTGTGACTTGAACACGTACACACACTCATACACACACACACACACACACACACCACTGACAGCTTTCTATACACTTTCTCTGCTGTGTATAGTTATTATTTTAACTTCAAATGTTCTGGAGATTTTTTTCTGGACTTGTCGATTTGATGTTCTATATATGTTTTGTATATAGATGAGTATTCCTCTAGTTTAAGGAAATTCTCTTCTATGACCCTTTTAAAGATCTTGTGTATGCCATTAAATTAGCATTCTTCTCCCTTGTTTATGCCTATAATTCAAAGCTTTGAGTTTTTCCCCATGTTGTCCAATGTTTTTTATTTGTTCCTTTTCTGTAATTTTAATTTTTTTCATTTTTCCTTGCTTATTTTTTACTATAGTCACCATTTATCTTTGAGGCCTGATATTCTGTCCTCTATATTTTTTTCTACTTGTAAGCCTCCTTTGAATTTTCTTGTTGGCCAACTGGGTTTTTCAATTCCACCTTCATTTCATCTGGATTCCTCTTCAGTTTTTCTTTCTCCTGCTTAAATTCCATTCTGAAGTCTTGGATTGCCTTGTCATTTTCATCAGCCTTATGTTTGTCTTCTCTTAATCTTTATTCTCCTTAAACTCTTTCTCCTTGGTTTTACTGGGTGGTTTCTTTATGTGTTTTTTTTTAACTACTTAAATCTTTTGATTAAGTTTATTATTGTTCTTTTAAATTCTATATCCTAGATTCATCCAGGCAATTCTCATTGTCAAGAATTCCTTTAGGACTGATGTCTTAGTCAAAGTTACTATTGCTGAGAAGAGATACCATACCATGGCAATTCTTATAAAGAAAACATTTAATTTGGGTGCCTCACTTACAGTTTCCGATATTTAGTCCATTATGCTCATGGCAGAGAGCATGGTATTGTTCAGGCAGATATGATACTGGAGCTGGAAGTGCTACATTTTGACTCAGAGGCAACAGGAAGTCCACTGACTCTCACACTGAGTGAAGTTTGAGGGGAAAAAAACTCAAAGCCCATCCCCACAGTGACACATTTCCTCCAACAAGACCACACCTACTTCAACAAGGCCATACCTCCTAATAGTGCCACTTTTCATTTGGGGGTTATTTTCTTTTAAACCACCATAACTGGTATGCTTTAAAGAGAAGATACTGGCTTTATTTTCATAATGTTGGTATTATTTTTATGAGATCTGCACATGTGGTCTTCCTTTGTTAGTTTATGCTAGATCTGAAGGAGGAAGTGGGAAGTCTACGTATGAAACTGAGTGGTAGAGGTGGCTAAGAAGGGACTTGCAGATGGATGCAGGTTGGGCAGGTCTGATGCAAGTGGGTTGGTCATACTAGGCTGGGGCAAAGGTTCATCTCTTATTCTTTTAAATAGCTAAACTACCCATTTATAAGTAAAACATGCATTTTTAAATACAATATATTTTAACATTTATCTATACTTTTATGCAATGTCCTATTGAATTGCAAAACCCATATTTACCTATCCATAGTTTTCTGAGAATGAGAGGTCAACTGTGTAGGCATTAACAGAGGGTTTGAAGCACAGATTGAACAACAGAAGCATTATTACTTTAGACAGTTATCAGGGCTTTTCAATGCCATGCAGTCACTATAATCTATAACAGCCACAGCAGGGATGTTTTCTCCCTGCTTTTTCCACTTTCAAAGATTATAATAAAAAGAAGTAGCTCTGTATATTCCTCTATATATTTTCTTACCAGAAAAATTTTCCAGTTGGCAGAAATTGTCCCATTCTATCACTACTGTCTTATTAGTGAATGAAAATTATTTTTAAGCTAAGTATTTGTTTTCTGGTTAGTTTTGTAAATCAAAGTAAAAATCTTAATTAGCCAGATAATATAGAAATTAAATATAATGATGAAAGACTACAGTAAACTTATGTATGTTGGAAAGAAAAGAGTATCCCTACATAAAATAGCTATATTTCTGGCAAATGTTTGGTGGTGGCCATTCCTAGTTGTCAACTTGACTACATCTGGAATTAACTAAAATCTAAAAAATGGTTGGGCACAACTGTAAAAGCTTTATTTATTTATTTATTTGATCTTATTGCTTAATAAAATCATTTGAAGTGAGAAGATCCACTTCTAATCAGGATCTTTGAAGTGGGAATACATACATTTAACCCAGAATTTTCATGATGGGAAAACTCACCTCTAATCTGGGACATGCTTTCCCCTGCAAGGCTGTATAAAGAACATAGAGGCTGGATGCTCTCTATCTTTTCCTCCTTCATCCTGTCATCACTAGTAGGTTCATTCCTTCAATGGCATGAGAGCCTACTTCCTTGGAATTCTAGTGTACACTGAAGACCAGCTGAGATATCCAGCCTCGTGGACAGAACAATCCCTGTGTTCTTGGACCTTTCATACTTAGGCAGCAATTGTTATTCTTGGACCTGCCGTATATTATCAGCCATTTTTGGGTTCGTTGTACCACAACCTATAAGTCATTCTAACATTTTGCTCTGCCATCTATGCTCTAATTTTGTGCCTACTTCTAAAGTGCTTGCCATATGCCAAAACACTCCCTTTATTCGCAGCATAAAGACATCCCACATCAGTTATGTTTAATTGCTATTTCTAAACATGAGATCATTAAATCTATGAAAGTGGCTATTTGGTTTTTTTTATTAGTTTTTATTTTTTTAAATAAAGTGTTTAAATAATAAAATATTTCTGTAATCATCTGTCAATTAATAAGAGACAAAGAGAAAAGCCAAAAATGAGACATTATGTCTATGAATACCCACTTCAATAAAATGGCAGATTAGAGCTTTGGAGATGGCTCAGTTAGTAAAGTGTTGCTACACATGCATAAAGACCTAAGCTTAGGTTCTGTGCTCATTAATTTTATATCATCTTGATGTAGAATAGAGTCATCTGAAAGGAAGGAATCATAGCTGAAAAAAATGCACCCATTCCTCATATGATCTGGCTTTAAGGCATTTTCTTAATTAGGGATAGATGTAGGAGGACTCAGCCCATTTTTTGGTGGTTTCATCCTTGGGCTGGTATTATAGGTTTTATAAGAAGACAGACTGAGAAATCCATGATGAACAATCAGGTAAACAGCACTCTTTAATGGCCTCTACATTAGCTCCAGCCTCCAAGTTCCTGCCCTGTTGAGTTTCTGTCCTGACTTCCTTTGATGGCAAACAGTGATAAACTAAATAAATCTTTTCCTCCTCAATTTGTTTTTGGTCATGGTTTTATTATAGCAATAGTAAGCCAAACTAAGACAAATTCCAAATGCTCATGTGTAAAGCCACTTGGTGATGAACATCTGAAATCTCTGTACTAGGAATTTTAAAATAGGAGCATCCATTGGCAATCAGTCTAGTTGAATCAGCAAGCTTCAAGTTCAGTGAGAAATTCTGTCTCAATGAAAATTTAAAGGATGATATGATTGAAGAAGACTTCTGACTTAACCTCTGACCTTCACATGAATATGGCACACTCCTGTCCCACCATCTACATATATAACACATGCACACAAATTGGCAAAACTATATAGAGACATGAAGGAGATACTGAGATTTCTGAGCCTAATAGTAGGCCACTGTGCACATTCATCTTATTAATACAAGAAGAATGTAATGTTAAAAATTTGAAATACTGGGCCTACAGAGATGCTTCAGTAGTTAAGAGCACTTGTTGCTCTCGGAGGAACTCTGGTTCAAACCTCAGCTTATTGAGAAATCTAACAGTCTGTAATTCTAGTAGAAAAAACCCAATGCCTTCTTCTGGCATCTGAAGACACTGCATATATATATATATATATATATATATATATATATATAGTATACAGCTATATATTCAAGTAAAACATTCATACACATATGACAAATATAAAATAAATAAATCTTAAAAATAAAATATCTCACAAGTTGCTCTTATCAGCACAACTATTCCATTTATGTTGTTATTTTAAAATAGTAACTGAGTACTTAGAATTTTCACATGTTGATTTATTATAAAAAAAGTTAATTAAGTTTGGTATTTCTGCTATATGACTTTATAATTTTATGAATATTTTAACCCTGGATATATGAACATACATGAAGTTTCTTGAAAATAACTAAATATATTACTTAGCTCTTAATTGATATGTAGTAAGAGGTTTCTGGCCCATCTGGCTGGTGATCCAGACTCAAAGACCTGCAATCCTAGACTGACTAGCTCCAAATGATCACACAAAGGCTTATATTAATTTTATGCTGTTTAACCCATAGCTTAGGCATACTGCTAGCTAACTCTTTCATCTTAATTCAACTCCTTTCCATTCATCTATCTTACCTTGTGGCCTGTGGCTTTCCTTGTGTTACTTTACATGTTGATTCTTGGGTGGCTTGATCATATCTCTCTCGACTCTGCCCTCCTTCCCCATCGATGCTCTAATTTTGTGCCTACTTCTAAAGTGCTTGCCATATGCCAAAACACTCCCTTTATTCGCAGCATAAAGACATCCCACATCAGTGATGTTTAATTGCTATTTCTAAACATGAGATCATTAAATCTATGGAAGTGGCTATTTGGGGTTTTTTTTATTAGTTTTTTTTTCAATTTTTTTATTGTTATGAATAAAGAAGTCACATTTTCTATCCTGGTATATCCTTATTCAAGGTTCCTTCCCCCTCCCACCACATCAGGTCATTCTCTATTCTCCACATCTCCCCCTCCCCCCACCACGGGAAGTGGCTATTTGTTAATAACTGAGAAGATTGATAAATCTATGGATGAAGATTCCAACATTTTTCTCCTCATCACTTTTGTCCAATGAATTCCATACACAAATTGTACATACAACACAGCATTTAACCAGTGTAGCTTTGATGTAGTTCTTATTGTTTTTACATCCATAGGCTTTTATTTTATAGCATCTCCAAAGACTATTAAAACCATATAAATTAGCTCATTACTGTTAGTAGGCCTTCTTTAAACTAATTAAGTAAAAGCCACTGGTAACTTGTTTATGCTGTGAAATTCTTTTTCTTTTTCTTGTCTTATGGTTTCAAAGCCATCACAAGTATTTGTAGAAATACAGACTGTAAACAGTAACTTTTTATTTTCATTCTAATTTTTATAGTTGAGTGATAACAAGAGACACATTATTTCTTTTTCATGTTCAAAAGTTGTATTTTAACTATGCACATGGTAATAGTGGAGGTATTCAAATAACATGTGAAATAGACAAACAAAACAAAGGCAGCAGCCAAATTAATATTTCTATAAGAGAAACACTGCAGGAAACTTAAAAGGAAAAAAAACTAAAAAGTTAGACCTTATAGATTTTACTTCAAGGTGTGTCTGGATGAATAATGAAGGTAATAAAATTATCCTCAATGTACTCAGTGAATTTTCATCAATCACTTCTTAAAGTGTCTAGAACTGCAAATTACTAGCTTATCACTGTTGGGAAAGTTATTGGATCAAATCCACAATGATAGCACTTAAAAATTAACATAATCTTGAGATACTGTATACAGGAGAAGTGAACTTATATCATATACCATGTGCATAGGACTTGGATAAGGTTGAGACAGTGGGGTTTAGGAGAGGTTTAATCCCCCAAAGAAAACTTCTATACACAGTTAAATCATATCTTGGATATGTAAATAGGAAGGTCTATTTAACATTAAATCATTCTTTAGAAATGTCAGGAAGATGAAAAACTATCAGAAAACAGAAAAAAGACTAACAAGATACAATTTTCTGTGTAATGTACAATTGGATATCTGACAGTAATCATGCCAAAAATATTATAAGTTTTTTTGACAGATGATCTAAAATTATAGAGAAGAGACCAGTTCCTTGTAATTAGAACTACATGTAATTTTACTAAAATCAAGTCACTCCCAAGAGCCATTTTCCTTCATTGGTTCTGTCTTAAAAGTAAAGGCTGATTAGCATACTTCATTTAAATTTGGGTTCAGAAAATCAGGCAAAAGAAAACACAGTGACTTACAAGCAATTCTCAAACAAAATCAAGTAACACATTTTTCTGCAATGAAAATAGCAAATTAATACGGACTGAGAAATAGATGAAGCCTTGTATTTAGATCACACTTGGCTCTTCCAACAGCTCTGCAGTTTATAATGTAACTGAATATGTTAAAATATTCATTGGTACTACTCAGTTCCGTAAAGATCTGCATTCTGGAGACTGAGTCATGAGATCCATTCCTGGTCAGTTTCAAAGACAGTTTCGTTTTCTTTAATAGGGGTTTGTGTATATTGATAATTTTAAGTTCACTATTCACTAAGATTTAAAATGATATATCTTGTTTTGATGAGTTTGGAGTCAGTTTGTTTTCATAAAAGTTGTATTTGTAAATCTTCCAAGATTTTAGTGTGTGTGTTCTTATCAATCTAATTCTCTGAAAGACAGAAAAGAACAAAAATAACCCTGCAGAATTTATGACTCTCAGTATGACTATTCAAACAAATTATAAACTAAGTTTTAAGAACTTTGTTGTGTTACAAATGATTAAGAAGCCTACAAAGTAGCTAAGATTGATTAATGGGGATCATGACAAGATGCAGAAGAGCTGGACTGCTAGAGAAAATGTTCAGAAAATATACTTCAAAGTAAAACAAAAAAACAAACAAACAAAATTTATCTAAACAAGCCTTAATTTTATCTGTCTCAGAAACAGAATTGTTCTTTAAAGTCCTATTTGATTGGTAAATTTCAACAAACAAAAATATATGAGCACCAATAACTTTCTCAGAAGCTTGTTATTTGAGAAGAGAATAACTGCAAATTATTTAATAATTGTGTTTTAATCAAACTAAGTTGATTTTATTTAAAGAGATTTGTTAAAATTACTCACTTGTAAAGTGAATAACAAATATAGTAAATAAAAGCTTACACACAAATCAAGCTTTAAAAAAAATGAGGTTTTTCCATTGGCTAAAACTCATCAACACTGAAAACATTATGTATTAACCAAATTTAATTTAAGTCTTATATCTCTAACCTTTTTCAAAGATGTGAAATCAGTCCTTAATTACTTTACTTAATTGTTAAGTCACAATTAAACTTAAGGATAACTAAGGATAGGGAGGAGGGTCGTGGTATTTTTGGTTTTCACGAGGTATGAAAACGTCAGCAGATTAAGCCTATGAGTTTCCTTATCAATTTTCTGACTTTTGTAGATAAAGACAGGACAAGACACATCCAGTTTACTTCTAGGTAACCTGAGTATGAGGAAGATCACACAGCAGACAGGCGAAAGTTAGAGAAGAAACATAATTTTTCTCTGTAAAGTCAAAAAAATTATAAATTAGAGGAGTCCAGTCTCTTAAGGATCAAATAACTTAGTTCTGATAGAATCAGACACTAGAGAGCCCAGGGACCTAGGATGAAGCCATATACTATTATTCATAAACAACAAGAAGAGACTTCGATTATATTTATAGATCAATGTCTATAGTATTATTTAAAGACATGTGTAGTAAGAGGTTTCTGGCCTGTCCAGCCCATGGTCCAGACTTGCAGACCTTCAGTCGCACAGAAAAACACAGAAGCTTATATTAATTACATGTTGTTCAGTCTACGGCTCAGGCTTATTGCTAGCTAGCTCTCTCATCTTAATTCAACACATTTTTTATTTTCTGCTTTTTCACATGGTCTGTGGCTTACTTGAATTTCTTTACATATTGCTCCTTTGGCGGATGAATTGAGTCTCTCTTGACTGTGCCCACTTGCATCTAAGATGTCTTGCCATAGTCCCAAGCAGTCCCTTTATTAACCAGTGATATTTACAGAATACAGAAAGACATCCCATGGGTATGAAGACTTAAGAAGAGGAATGGAAATTATCTGAAGATGAAATCATATTGTAAGTAACAAGTAAACAGTCTTCATTCTCTTCCTACTGTAATGACATTACTCTTCGTTTTGTCTTGTTTTGTGTCCTTCCTGCTCTATGCCTGCTTTATATAAGACATGTATTTCCTTAGCTAATCCCTCTGGAGACCACCCAACAGATGTATTTTCTTCTATAACACTCTAGGGCAAGTTATTTCCTCTTTTCCACTTGAATAACATTCATTTATTTGATCAAATCCCTTATGTTAAAAAAAAATCCCTCAAACCCTAATTAATGCAATACTTTATTAAATCCTAAGGCAGACAATTCAGGAGACAGTCACTGCCATATTTTTTTTTTTTTGAACTTGAAGTGCAGATATCATCCATCACTTTGCACTCCTAATTAATTGTACTTCTGTGGTGACCTCTTCTGTCAATCATTGTTATTATCTACCTGGGCCTTGTATAAACTCCATTCTGTAGACTCTACTTTCAGACAACCCCTCATATATACCCAGGCCACATTCAATTACTCTTTGTATTCATTCCATGGCTAAGTCACTATTTGCATTCCCTTGTGTGGTCTCTCTGCTTTATCTATCTTTTTACAGAGAGATGAAATGTCATGGCAAAACAAAAGTTCTGGTAAAATCACCCTTTCTGTCTCTTCTATACTTGCATCTATACAACTTAATAAACTAAAGAATAACTTATTTTTGAGTTTATGAAAACAAATGAATAATTGACTCTTTTTCTTCATTTTTTAAATTTTTAGATTATTCTTTGAGAGAGAAGATAATACACATTTTGAGAATTTTGTACAATGTGCTTTGACAACTCTTAATGATGCCTGCAATGTACTTCAGGAATCAAGATATTGTTTTACATTTCTAAATATCTATTTCACATTTCTGTTGTCTTCAAATCTTCTGTGGTTTCCTTCCTAGCCACAACCTCCCCTGTCAAATTGATTCCTAACATTATCTAGAATTACATGTTGTTCAGTCTATGGCTCAGGCTTATTGCTAGCTAGCTCTCATAGAATACAGAAAGACATCCCACATCACATGGGTATGAAGACTTAAGAAGAGGAGTGGAAATGTGTATATATACATGCAAAGATGAGATAGCAATTTTCTTGAACAATCACTATTAACAGAATCCTTTCATATTTGTGTTAAATTTAGTTCAATGTATTTTTTTTCTGATAGGAAGGCAACTACTGTGAATCAGATTTTTTCCTGGTTTTTCATTTAATTTATTTATTTTTGGCTTAGGAGAGAGAGAGAGAGAGAGAGAGAGAGAGAGAGAGAGAGAGAGAGAGAGAGAGGAGATTATATATGGTTGTGTATATATACATACAAAGTTGAGATAGCAAATTTCTTGAACAATCACTATTCACTTTAATTTTTGAGAAATTGAACCTGTATCTCATTAATTGGGCTAAATTGGCTAGCCAATAAGCTCCATGGATTATTACCTCTACAAACCCATTGCCACAGTGCTGAGGTTAAAAATTCATGCTTCTGTGCCTGACTTGCATTTGGGTTCTGAGGACAAGAACTGAGGTGATCTTGCTTACATGTAGAAAATACTTTACCAATGGAACCATCTTCCCAGTCTGAAAATAAGTTAGCTTGTTGTCTTAGTCAGTGTTTTAGTTCTATGAGGAGACACCATGACCAAGGCAACTCCTACCAAAAAAAATTAATTCAAGGCTTGCTTACAGTTCGAGAAAGTTAGTCCATGATAATCATGGCAAGAAGCAGACATAGTGTTGGATTAGTATCAAAGAGCTCTTACATCACAATCTACAGGCAACAGAAAAGTGAGAAAAGGGACCTGGCATGGGCTTTTGAAACTTCAAAACCCATACTCAGTAATATATATCTTTCAACAAGGCCATACTTCCTAAACATTTTCAAATACTTCCACTAACTGGGGATCAAGCAGTCAAACATATGAATCTGTGGGGACCATTTTCATTTAAACTACCACATTCTACTTCCTGACCCCCATCAGATGGTAGCCATATGTTAATGAAAATGCATTTAGTCCAACTTCAAAAACTCCATAGTCTTTTACAGTCTCAACAATGTTTAAAATACTAAAGTTCAAACTTCTCTTGAGCCACAAGACTGTCCCTTAATTGCAAATCCCTGTAATATCAAAATAAAAAGCAAATACCATACAATATAATAAAATGAAATATATATTTACATATTCCAAAATGGAGGAAAAGGGCATAAACACTGGAACAAGAAATGCATCAGGACAAACTCTAAATTTTGCAGCTCTATGTCAAATGACAAGTGTTTAAATGATTCTTCCAAATGTGCTAATAGTAAGACAATACTGTCTCTTAAACTGTTTTCACATCCTATTTGCAGGTCTCTGTGGCAGATATTCCATGGCTCTAGAATCCTAAACATCCTAGGGTCTTCAAAACAATTCAGGCTTCACCTTCACAGCTCCATGTAATAGTATCTTCAGGCTTTCATGTGGGGACTCACTGCTGCATGCCTGGTAAAATGGCTAACTTAACCCTGGGAAAAGATTCCAGAATCCCTTTCCTGTATTATTCTTGACACCAAATCTAGAACTAACAACATGCCTGAAGCTGCCAAATTCTTTTATTTGCTGGGGCTAGAACATGGCTCACTCTCTTAGATATATTTACATAAGTTTTCTGTGGCTGATGGCTTCATTCAATGCCTAAGCTTTCCTTCAATTACTTATTACAAATTAGAAGGTTGGCTAAAGAAGGACCTTTATTCTATTTAGCATCTGGCCTTTTTTAAACTTTGCAACATTTTGAGCACATGACAGTAAAAGAGCTATCACTAATACTCATATGACACACTCAATACTAGACAGTCTTAAAATCTTCTTTGCCATAGTCAGTAATCCATAATGCTGCAATTTAGTTTCCATCAGAGTGTAGGATAAAGACAAAATAGAGACATATCATGTGCCAAAATATCACAAGTATAGTTTCTAAGTCACTGGCTAATATTTTTCTGCTCTGAAACCTCTGCAGTCAGGCCTGCATAGTCCATATTGCTTTTAGCACTACTATCCTTTATGAACATAATAGATGTTGGCTCAGTAAGCCCTGCTTAAAGCCAACCAATGAAAACAGGTCCAACTTGAGGACCACACCGCAAGAGGAAAACCTGACACTGCTGTGATGGCCAGGTACAGAGGCTGGACAGCCAAGAGACCCAGGGCAGAGACAAATATGACTGGCGAAAAAAGTCAATGAAATTATATTCTGCTATACTCATAGACTAGTGCCTAGCACAATCATCCTCAGAGAGGCATCACCCAGCAACTGATAGAAGCAGAGGCAGAGACCTACAGTCAAACATTAGGAAGAACTCAGAGAATCTTGCAGATGAGGGATCAAGGATACCAAAAAAACATGGCCCAAAGAATCAACTAAACAGGATCTCTGCATCTGCTTTTAACAGTTCCTGGATGAAGGTTCTATAATGACAATTAGGGTGGTCATCAATTTGATTATAGGGGAAGTCCAATTTAGGTACCCTCTCCACTCTTGCTTGGAGTCTTATCTGAGGTCTTCTTTGTGAATTGTTGTGTATTTCCTTAGTACTCGGTTTCTCTCTAACCCCACCGTGACTTCCTCTATCAAGATATCTATTTCATTGTTCTCCCTCTCTGTCAATCTCCCAACTCAATCATTCCATTCTCTCCTGTTCTCTTCCCACCTTTCCTTGCTCTCTTCCCTCTATGGTCCCAATTTACTCAAGAAATGTTATCTATTTCCCCTTTCCAGGGGGAAATCTATGGATGTCTCTCTTAGAAATAATTTAGAAAAATAAATTATCAAATGAACATACAATTTTATGTCCTCATGGCATTTCTGTGATTCATCCCTTGCTCACCCTCCACTGTGCTTATTAGTTTTTATCAACTTAACACAAACTTTGATATATTTTATAAGAGAATCTTTTTAAAAATTTTTATTATTAATAAAATCTCATTTTTTTATCCATGTATCCCCTTGTTCAAACTCACTTCCTCCTCCCACCCCTCCCAGTCACTCTCTCTTCTTCCAATCTCCTTATCTCCTCCCCAGCAAGGGCAGGAGGATCCAAGGTCCCAAGGTGGCTTAGTTCAGCATCCACACCTGGTACAGTTGTTGACTTGCCTGGATAGGGTCATGGGAGGATTCTGAGGAGTGGATGGGGAAAGGCTGAAGGGTAAGGAGAAGGAGGGTAGGAATAAGGAACTATGGTTGGTATGTAAAATAAAAAGAACTTTTAAATTAAAAAAAGTATGTAGACCCAATGGGCAGAATACATGCCAGAGTAAGGCTATAAATTCAAATGTATCTGGGTAGCACCAACTGAACTTGATGAGTTTAAAAGGAAAAGAAAAAGAATAACAAAAAGCTGGATCAGCAGGAAACTGTATGTGGATCTGGAAATCATGGGGAAGGGGTCAATATGATCAAAATACATTGCACAAAATTCTCAGAGAGCTAATAAAGAGGTGTTTGTCATATGCTTGATGGTGATTTTCTTCCATTTCCATTCTATTGATATAGACTATTAATTTGTATTTTAGGTCCTGACTTCAAAATTGCAACATGAATACAAAACCTAAGATCATAATTGTAGCCCCACACTAAGATAACCTCTTGTCCTCTCTTTTCTACAAATATTCTCCATCAGGATAATTTATTTTTTTTTTTAAAGATTTATTTATTTATTATGCATACAGCTTTACAGAAGAGGGCACCAGACCTCATCATAGATGGTTGTGAGCCACCATGTGGTTTTGCTGGGAATTGAACTCAGGACCTCTGGAAGAACAGTCAGTGCTCTTAACCTCTGAGCCATCTCTCCAGCCCCCATCATCAGGATAATTTATTAACAAATCAGCAAAAGCTGTCTCCTTTTGTAAGAAAGTCTTACTAATTAACCCCAAACACAATTTCCTCACCTCCTTCAAACTGAAGGCAAAGCTTCCATCTGTATTTTAAACAAATTGTGATTTAGAGCAGAATTGCTCTGCTATAAAAACTCCAGAATACAATTGTGTTTATCCACTAATATTCAGAGCTTTTACTCAAGAATACAAACTGTACAGTTGTGTAGTGCTATGGAACAGTCTTTTGTACACTATGAATATGTATTACCCTCATTGGCTAATAAAGAGCTAACAGCCTATAGCTAGGCAGAATTTTCAGGGAGAGAGGATCGGGGGAGGAGGAAAGACAAAGTCATGGAAGTCTCAGGAGTCTCAGGTAGATGCACAGGAGGCAAGAGATGAACATGCAGTACAGAAATAAGGTACGGAGCCGCATGGTAGAAGGTAGGACATATATAGAAATGTGAGTTAATTAAAGTTGTAAGAGTGAGTTAGTAACAAGCCTGAGCTATTGCTAAAGCATTTATAATTAATATTAAGTCTCTGTGTGGTTATTTAAGAGTTACCTGGCAGGACAGAGTTGAACAGTAGTCCTAACAAAAGAAACCTCCTACAGTATAGGTCTATATTCACATCATATATGTCTCTACATTGTTAACTTGTAAATACAAAAATACATAGCATATAATTGCTCAAGATAGTTTAAAAGTATGTGTTTCTTTGTTTTGCATTAGAAGAATTCATGATGTGTCATGTGTCTGCAGATAATAGACATATATGTATATTGTGTGTATATATGTGTTTATGTATATATATATATATATATATATATATATATACACACAGATATTTTTAATTGTCCTCTTTCTGGGCTCATTTTGTAAATAACACAAATGATGTCTCTTCTCTATATTTTCAATAAAGATCCAAGGTCTTCCATGTTTACTCTCATTATGTCTATTCCACTGTGGTTGTTTTAGCTTCTCTATATAAACTATATTCAAGTAGCATTATCTCTTAAAATGTCCAACTCAAAAGAAAAAATAGACACTATGTATGCATATCCTTGTTGTGACTTAACATGCCATTAGTCAAGTCTGTCATTTCTCAACAGGCTCCGACAGCATAAGATCTCTTGTTCTATGCACATCCTGAAAAATTCACCACATGTTTCTAACCACATTCCTGTGGGCTACAGAGCTTTCCATTATAAGGTATTCTCTTCCTAGTGTTGTTGTTTTTACTTATGTAACTTATTTAGCTATGATAAATACTTAAATTTTGCTTTTTATAAATGAAACTGTTTCACTTTGACTTTGTACATTGTTGTTAAGAACTTATGAAGAGGAACTGTGTAATTTCATTTTACTGCAGACATCACTTTGTGTTCTTTAGAAATATAAAATATCTTGAATCCCAAGGATAAAGAGTACTTCATGTTTTAATGCATTTTGGATAATATGTATTTATACAAACATACACACACAGAGTGAGAGCGAGAGCGAAAGAGCGAGAGAGAGAGAGAGAGAGAGAGAGAGAGAGAGAGAGAGAGAGAGAGAGAGACTGGAGCTAAATGAACATTTTTCTAAAAACCAATTGATGTCTTTTATCTGCTTGGTGATTAATTACTAAACTTCATATGCAAAGGAGACTCAGGTGATCTATGCCTGTTCCTATTTAGGAGCCACAAGCTGACTGTTTATCAGGATCTAAAGGCAATGAATGAAAAATATAGCAAGTGGGGGCAGGCAATGTGGGAGAGAGACAAACAAGAGAAAAACTATTTATGAAAATGCCATGATGTAATCATTACTTTGTAGGCCACCTTAAAACTATCTTTTAACTGACTATTCATGAAAGCTATCCGTGCACAGTTCAGTATTATTTTTGGATAGTAATCCAGTTACAGAAGCAATAACCTAAATGAAAAACATTGTACATTAAGGTAAATAATCTTTCTAAAATTTAATCATGACTGCTAGGTCACTGGAAAAGACATACTATCATGTATAGCTCTGAAAAAAGGTGTGGTAATATGTTATTTACATAATATTTGCAGACTATAAACTGATACATCTTAAAAATCTTTCACTTTTGATATTTGATATTTCTACTGCCTGTTATAGTGGAAAAGAAATGTCAGGATGTGCCAAGAGTAATTTTGTAGAAAAAGAGACAAAAGTGTTGATAGGCAAATCAGCTAACTTTTTACATGGTACCATTTTATGTGTTGCCTTAAAAATAGAAATAGTTCTTTAGTTCTAACATAGAAAATTATGAAGATAATTTTCACATATAATATCAATACAAAGTTCTCAGTCTTTGGCAATGATTAATTTATGTCAAACTATTCATTAAAGTCATTTAAAATCTAATCTAATGCAAAAGAAATAAATGAAAAAAGTGTGTGTGTGTGTGTGTGTGTGTGTGTGTGTGTGTGTGCACCTCCTACTCAGTCAGTACTGCAGATTGCCACAGGGCCAAACATGGGTGTTCATTTCTCTGAAAATAAAATAGCTATTATTTTCTAAGGTTACAAAAAAAATTCCCAGAGATAAATGCTATTGAGGCATGTGAAAAACCATGTATTTTTATCATGCACTAGTGTGTTTAACTAAAGACCACACAAATTTTATATTCTTTGCAATTTATTGTTTTATTTCCCAATGCTTTGTTAGTTTTATGATAATCTCTAATTCACAGGGATAGTCAATGGTAGTGACAAATGTCATGCAGGTAAATCACTCAGGCAAAAGTAGCATAATACTGAAATATGAGTTTAAATATGAATTCTGTGACAGCCTTAAATCTATTAAATTATGTATATCAACAAACCCTTTTAAATATCATTTGCAGATTCACAAATCTTCTTCTGAATTATTGTATCTGTAATCAATTAACACAGTGAAAAAATAAAAATTCTAAGCAGACTCTGAAGTGCAAACTATTCTGGATAAAAGCTGAGTGGAAAACTCACTTTTCTTTTTCAGAACTGCCTCAAGAAAAGAAAAGCAGGAAAACTACCTTAAATTCATTTGTTTAGGGTAGTTTAGTACTATCAAGTGATTTCCTGCTCTAATAATATAAAAGTTGATCATGTTCTACTTTATCTAATTTATCCCTACACTAATTCTTCCTCTGTGATGACAAATTTTAAAATATATTTCTAGGAATGAAAGCCCCCATAGAGACTGTAACAAGTGACATTTACCCCTAGAGTTAGTAAGCACAGACAGAATATTAAGAACAGAGTTGCCAATTATATGTTGTAGTAAGAATTAATAGAGTGATAACAAGCCATCATTGCAAGATGGGTGATTTAGAACAGAAACATTGTCGCAAGATATAGAGAACAGAAATCTGAAATCATGGTGTTAAGGAGAATTCCACTGAGGACATCTTTGCCCTCTGTCACCTCACATGGTGCCTGTCTTGAGACATCTTCTTCTCTAATCATCCTCTTCTTTTGCTTTTATAAAGACATTTGAAAATAGAAGGTCACCTCATTTTGAGATGACCTTATTCTAGTAATTGCATCTGCAACAATGCTATTACCACATTCTGAGGTACTTGGAGGCAGAATTCAGCATATAAATTGAAGGGAAAGCCATGATCCAACAATAACACTTAATTGTTTAGCTATTATTTATTTCAAAAGGTGTTTGAAGAGATATTCAGCTTTCTATATCCTCAGGGAGATGAAAACAGAATAATGGGAAAGGATGGCCATGTTCTAAGATGCTGGCTCAAAACCTGCATTCATTTCTGTATTGGAATATATGCATCCTAATAGTAAGACACTACATAGTAATAGAATCAAAACAACAGCAACAAAAGTAGAGCTTGTAACAAGGCTAAAGTGGATGCAGAAAAGCTCAATCTCTAATGTCAGTTGTTCTATGACTCACTAGTTTCACTCCTCAATAGCTATATTAATGAAGAATGAGGTCATGTGTACAATAGAAGACATGTACAATAGTGTCCACAGAAACTTTATTGATGACATCCAAAATCTGAGGACAACCAACATGCCATATCCTGAAAAGGTAGAATGGAAAAATAAACTGTGACATGTTCATAGTAGAATACTACACAGTATTTAAAAAACACCAAGCTACTATCTTATGTAGCCTTAGAAAGAAATCTTGCATACATATTATAAGCAAAGTAAACACAAATGAAATCAGTACATATGATAAAAATATATTTCTATGGATTTGAGGAACAGGTATAATTAAGAGAATAAAAACTAGAAGAAAGTTTGTTTACTTTTGGTAGGGTAATATTGTCTATGAGCATTATAAATGAATTCTCATGGTGAGATTAATATTCTATATTTTGTTATATATTTAAAATATTATAGCAATAACAACTAAAAATAAAATCAGATGACTTGTCAAGAACAGGTCCATAGGATCATATATGCATAAGAGTGATGGAAATGTTCTTTGTATGATGTAAATAAAGGAACTGTTTTGGCCTATGCACAGCACTGTAGAAGTGGGTGGAGAATCAGAGGGCAGGCAGGTAGGAAAGGGTGGAGTTAGTCAGTCTCCATCAGACCCCCGAAGAAGAAGCATGTAGGAATCCAGGTGAGCCACGGGCTGTGAGCCACGTGGTGGGTAGATTAATGGAAATGGATTGAATTAAGATGAAAGAGCTAGCTAGTAATGTGCTTAAGACATGGGCCAAACAGTATGAAGTAATATAAGTGTCTGATTCATTTCTTTCGGGGACAAAAGCTGCCACAGACCAGGTTCCAAACCTCCGCCGCGGGCCGGGCAGGTCGAAACCTCTGGCCCCAAATGGGCCGGGAAACTTCTTACAACACATAAGATATGAAAAGCAAAAGAAGGGGCTGGAGAGATGGCTCAGGGTTTGGGAGCACTGACTGTTCTCCCAGAGGACCCGAGTTCAGTTCTCAGCACTCACATAGCAGCTCACATCTGTTTATAACTTCTGTTCCAGAGATCTGAAACCTTTACACCAATATAAATAAAGCTAAATAATTTTTTTTAAAAAAGAAAACAAGGCCGAGTCTGGTTTTATTTTCCAGTTTCAGGATTTTACGGCTGCTACAGTAGATGATTGTGGGAAAATCTCACTTATTCCCTGCCTGTGTGAATTAGGAAGTGGCAGTAGTAAGATGGTTCCTTCTTCATCCTCTGCTTTATGCCAGCCCAGCCCTCTCTCATACATCATACCTACACTAAACCCTCATTCAACACATGTCAGAAAAATCCCCATTTTTCCATGAATGTTTATGGAAAATATAAGGCTCAGGGTGGTGATTGAGATGTTCCTATATGTTACATGTATTTTTCAATCTTCTGTATTTGAATCAAATCCCAAAGCCCAGACCTGAGGCATTTTCAGTTCTTACTAACATACCAGTGGTAGAACATTTCCACTGGAGTGATTCACGCTTCTCACCAAATATTTACACATCCTTTCACACCCTTAAATCTGCAATGAAGAATTTGTGAATTGGAGATGTTCCAAAATCACATAAATTACCCTCTTTTGATTGCCAAAGCAACATTTTGAGAAAGAACATTAACTTTTATTGAAAGTACCTAAAACATTGCTTATAAAGGTCAACTAATTTGAACAGTAAAATATCATTTACGATGAATCTCCATAAAAGGAAGACTGAATCTACATGTTCAAAAACTAAGAAATGAGACCTGAAGAAACTGTGTATTGTTAACTTTGAGTTGTGCATCAACAGTACTAGACTCTCCTCTAGGTCTATTATCTAATGTAAAAATATATTTTCTTATTCATCTGCCCCAATTTTTGTTCTTATTCATTCACTTTTGTATAAGTAAGCTCTACAAATCATGTTTTGACTCAACAAGAACCTACCTGACACTTGCCAGAAGAAAAATGGCTGAAGTAAGGGTATATTTGAAGAACAAAATAGTGTCAAGAGACTGATTCAAAACAAACAGGGAAAACACTGAGGAAATATGCGAGTTATTCAGCTGTGACATTTAAAGCAACTGTAGGGTAGCACTGCGTGAAAGCCTTGTTTTATTGAAATTTGTAGAATTTTTAACATTAATTTTATAATCTATAAATTTTTTATAATTATTTCAAACATGAACACCTTAATTTTTATATTTTTCTCTTCTCAATGAACAAAATATCTTTTATGACTATTGAAAATTGAACTTTCACAATATTAATAATAGTTGATAATGGGATTATGGTAGTTCAAGGCAACTGTTTTTCTGTTTAGTTACTGTTTTAGTTACTGGAGACCTAACATTCATAGATGGTTGTTTAACACAGGGACAGCCACTGTGTATTTTTACTGGCTTGGAAAACCTTTGTTCCCTAAATCCACTGCTGTACTAATTGTTCTCAGCTTGATTGTCATTCTCCAAAACAACAAATATTGCAACCATTGAAGTAGGTAGACAGCTTCCTAATAACATACCAATCTCAATTTAAATTATTTGACTTATACAAATTCATTTAGTAATAATTTAATATTGAAAAGCCAACAACTTTAGTAAGTAAAGGTAACAGGAGAAATAACATGGCATAGGTGATCTGAGAGCATGTACTAGCTTATTTTATGTCAACCTGTCACAAGCTACAGCCATATGAGAGGAGGGACCCTCAATTGTTAAACTGATTCAGAGGACCGAGCTGTAAGCTACCAAACCTACGGAGTTAGAGTTGGTGATTGATGGAAGAAGGCTCAGCCCATTGTGGGTGGGGACATGCCTAGGTTGGTGATTCTGGGTTCTATAAGACAGCAGACTTGGGAATCCATGAGGAACAAGCCAGTAAGTAGCATTCTTCCATCGTTTTCTGCTTCTAGGTTCCTTCTTGGTTGGATTTCCCACAATGGACAAATAAACTCTTTCCTCTGCAAGTTTCTTTTTGTCATATTGTTTTATCACAGCAATAGTAATCATAACTAACTCATGGGGAAAGTGAGAAATGGAGAGAGAACTCCAAGTAGAGTAGGAGGGGGCAAATACAGAAGGAGAAAGGAGGGTGATACTGTAGTGACACATTATTTATTTACTAAAACCAGCCTGGAATATCAGGGAGAGGAAAGAGACCACAGACTAATCTCACTCAGTCAACTTCTCAAGGTAAAAGCTATCTTCCAGCTTCCCCAGCCGTCTCCCAGTGGCTTCTACAGAATAAATCTGTCTTCCAATGCCTGCCTTAAATACCTCCTTTGCTCAGTTGTTTCACTTCCAGATTCAACTCTGCATCATATTCTAGAGTTAAGATTAAAGGTGTGAGCTACTACTATTTGGTAGTTAGGCTCTGAACTCACAGAAACACAAAAAGATCTCTGTCTCTGGAGTTATGAGATTAAAAGCATATGTCACCAATCTCAGTCTAGTCCTCCCCACCCCCGGGATTAAAGGCATGAGTTACCACTCTCTGACCTTCCTGTCTTGACTGTCAGTGGATCTGTTCTCTGATATTCCAGACTGGTTTTATTAAATATATAATATATGATCACATAATAAAGCAATAGGAAGCCTAAAAAATCTTAAGAAATTATACTATAACTATTTGCTTATAAAGACCTTGTAATACACATAAACATGTATATAAATATACATATACAGTATAAATAACATTTTCTCACATCACATAACAATGGTGAGCTCTGGAAACATTTATAAAAGTAACATTATACAGACTAAGAAGGATATATTTATTTATATATTTAGGAATATATTGTATATAAATACATATTTACATGCATTTATGTCAGACAATGAACAAAGAAGCCATGAATTTGGAAAAGAACAAAGAGGGGTATATGGGAGGGCTTAAAGAGAGGAAAGGAAAGTGGTAAATGATGTAATTATAAAATAAAAAATAAAATGATTAAAAACAATCATATCATATATCATATAAATGTGTCGTGGTTCTATTTCTTTAATACTGGCCTTGCCCAAATATTAAAAACAAAAATGGTGCTGTGGCAGAGTCATAGAAATCATTTTTTTCAGTATGTGCTCACATGTCTGTGTATCCAGGGTGCATAGTTTTGATAATTTGGTGTATCTCTAACTATAGCCACTGTGGAAGTGCAGGTGTATGTCTTCTTGACAATCAGAAGCAAATACATTATTAAATTGACTCCTCCCTCCCCAGAGGTTTCTGCCCTAGGATTTTCCTGTAACATATGTATCTTTTATGGCAGGAAGCAGTATAGAATTAGGCCCACTGGGAATGCTTTTATAGAATCCAACATGCACTAAATAAAATCCTATTGCTGTTGGGACAGTCTACAATCTTCCTAAATAATGAGCACATCTGTAATTCTTAAAAATTTGTCTCATCCCTGTACACAATGATACTTTGGGTAATGTCAGTTGTCTTATGAAAGTAAACTATGATTGTACATATCCAGTCTATTAAGTGATAGAAAGCTCTCTCTCTCTCTCTCTCTCTCTCTCTCTCTCTCTCTCTCTCTCTCTCTCTCTCCCTCTCTCCCTCACTCTCTCCCTCCCTTCCTCCCTCCCTCCCTCCTTTCCTTCCTCCTCTCTCTCTGCCCATACTGGAATTCAAAGCACTAATAAGAATTTTTAAATAATGTATGAGCAAGTAGTAGACCATTATTTTTCCCTAGGTCTTTCTCCTTTGGTCTTTAAATCAGATCCTTGATATGGGGATGTATGAATTCCCCATTGACTATCTCCCTGACAGTGTAAGGAGCTGAATACTGTTGAAACCACTTTCTTCTAAAACTGAAACATAAAGATTTGAAAATACTTTGTCAACACAAAGAACAGTGAGGATTCACAGAAGTATTAAATATGGAAAATATATCCACTAGATTTAAAGTTGTAACCATAGAGAAAATATAGCAAATTAGGAAGGTTAGATTATTCTCATCTCAAAAATTAATCAGTTTAATCTTTTGTCCATGCTGAGATACTATAAATAAGCACGATAGAATTTTTGTTTGTTGAGTTTTATCTTTCACCTGACAATTTAGGACACTTGAGGTCAAAAAATGTTGACTCTTTATTAATCTCCCAAGTGTGATGTGTTGATGATTTAACTTTGGCAGGATATTTGCTAGATGCTAGGATTCCAGGAAGAGAAATAGGAAAGACAGTTTAACAAAGACTGATATTGCTCTAGGAGCCTATTACCTAACTCCTTCTGCTCTTGTCCAAATGTATGTGAATAAGTTATTGTAACTGGAAATATAAAAATATAATATAAATATAATAAATACAAATGATAGATAGATAGATAGATAGATAGATAGATAGATAGATAGATAGATAGATAGATGATCCAGGTAGCACCTGCAAATTTCAGCAACAAAGAACAGAGTGAGCCTAGTTCTAAAAATAGTTGATGAGAAAAACTTCATGTTCATCCCATTCCTCTGACCTATAGCTTAAAAATACTATTTTGAGAATAAAACCCAAGCTGCTTTCTTTTCAATCAGAGGGTATAATTAGAAATGTTTAATGCCAGTAGAAACACGATAATAAATTTAATAATTTGTCAATTATCCTACAAAATCCACATAAGACATGTATTGGTTGCACATTAAAAATGAAGCTGACTGATATGACTGAAGGGTCTATAGCCCTATAAGCACAAAAGTTTGACATAGTCTCTGTGCTGAGAATAATAATTGCAAGCAATGGAGAGTTTCATGGGATCAAAAGTGCTAGTTCAGGAACTAACATTTTGCCACAAATAATTTGTCACACATTAATCATTTTAATGTTCCAAAACTTAAGGAAGATTAAACCTTAAGAAATTATGGGCCACCTCCATGTGCCAGAAGTTCATGTGAATTGGTCTAGAGAAATTTTGAAGTGATAATAAATATAACTGAGATTAAAGATGTAGTTTTTAAAAAGGAGTAAACAGCAATGATAAGAGTAAGAAAGTAAAACATATGCAGAAAAAAATGTTCTTAAAACATTAAGAATGTGTTACTCAAAACAGTAGTTTACTGACATTCCATACAGAAACAAAAAATCTTTAAAAACATTATGTCTATAATACTAAATGAAACCAGATAATCATTTCTACTCAAGTTATTTTTAATTATTATTTTTTATTGTTTTTTGAAAATCAATATCAAACTTGAAATTAAAAAGCAAACCTGTCAGGATAGCTTTAAAAACATACAGTAATAATACTCTTTTCTCTAAAATACATGAAACACAAAAAATAAAATCTAAAGCTCCTCAAGCCAGGTTAGGCTCAGCTACAGATGAAGTAAGCACAGTAGGTCACAGATGCACTATGGCTACCACAAATTTCTGCCAAGCAACCCTTCTACAGTTAAACCAAAAGTTTCTTTTGTTTTGTTTGTTTGTGTGTGTGTGTGTGTGTGTGTGTGTGTGTGTGTATGTGTTTTAAATCACTTCATCCACTAATGAATGAGCACATCCCCTGCTTATCCTTCTAGATTTGTAAATCCTTGCTCAGGAAGATATTCTTCAAATCCATCCATTTGCCTGCAAATTTTAGAATATGATTTTTTTTTTACTGCTTAGTAGCACTCCATTGTGTCGATGTACCACAGCTTGTTAATCCATTCCTCAAGTTATTTTTAAGTTGAGAAATATTATTTAAACATTATCAAAATAAAGCACAGCTTAGATTGAGAATGAGTTGATAAAAGTAAGTGTTATTTTACAACTTAGTCTCAACTTAATAGTATTTTAGACAATAGCACTTAGGAAGTATCATATATAAAGAGCACATTGAACTAATACTTTATTCCTATTTATATGATTATCACATACCAGGAAAACTGTTAAGACAATAGAGAGATTTGTCTGTTTCTGAGTTGCTTTAAAATCATTTAACTCTACTCCTGTTTTGTCCATGTGACTGTAGTCTTTTGAAATAAATATAATTGTATCCTCTGGAAGAAATATCTTTGTCTAGTCCTTATTTGGATGTGGTATATGTCCCGCTTTCTCTATGAGTTGTCATAGCACTATAGTGGCCTCATCTGCAGTGTAAATTCACCAGAGAAGCAGAAATCCATCTTTGGACAAATAACACCAGTTAACTCTTCATTTTAGTGACAGGCTTTGTTTTTGACCTAAAAATTAGTATTACAAAATCTTTATGATGGAAGTCATTACAATCATATCTAAATCAAATTTTCCCCTTATATGGGGTACAAAGTTTTTAAAGACTATTCTCTATATCCAATTGAGAAGAAATTTCATATTTTACAAATTTATATATTTATCTGTTTATTTATTTATTTATTTATTTACTTACTTACTTACTTACTTTCTTACTTACTTACTTACTTATGCGTGTTTGTGTATACAAGTCACAGTGTGCTTACAGAGGTAAAAGGGAAATTTAAAGAAGTCAGTTCTTTGCTCCCACCTTGTGGCTCCCAGAGGTTAATCTTTATGCTTCTGAGGTGGTTGGTTTGTTCACTCAGTTTCAAGACATGGTTTCTCTGTGTAGCTCTGGCTGTCGTGAAACTCACTCTATAGACCAAACTGGTCTTGACCTAACAGAGATCCACAGCCTCTGCCTCCCAAGTGCTAGGATTAAGGTGTTCACCACCACCATCTAGCAGTGTGTGTGTGTGTGTGTGTGTGTGTGTGTGTGTGTGTGTGTGCTTGTGTGTAATTGGGGAATTATTAGCATTGATACTGAGAGTTATCAGTGAGCATTGGTTACTTATTTTGTTGTGGAGATATGCCCTGTTTTTTATATTTGATGGTCTGATATTACTTATTCCTTGTGTTTTCTTGGTGTGGTTAGCTTCTTCACATTGAAGTTTTCCTTGTAGTGTCTTCTGTAGAGCTGGATTTGTAGGTAGATACTGCTTAGTTGTATCTTAAAATACATTTTGCCATCTATTGTGATGGAAAATTCTACTGTGTAGTAATCTAGGCTGGTGTTTTCTTAGAGCAGTGGTTTTCAACCTTCCTATTGCTGCAGCCTATTAGCATAGTTAATGTGGTGACTCCTAATCATAAAATTATTTTGGTTGCTGCTTCATAACTGTAATTTTTCTATTGTTATAAATTATAATATCTGATATGTAGGATATCTGATATGCAACCCTTAAGAAAGAATTATTTACCTCCAAAAGAGTTGAGACTCTCAAGTTGAAAACTTGAATCTGTCTATCTATTCAGATCCTTCTGGCTTTTAGAGTCTCCATTGAGAAGTCAGATGTTATTCTAGTATGTCTACCTTTACCTGTTACTTGGCCTTTTTCCTTTGCAGCTTTTAAAATTCTTTCTTTGTTGTGTACACTTAATGTTTGATTATTCTGTGGTGAAAAAATTACTTCTGGCCAAATCTTTATATATGATACTTCCTAAATGCTATAGTCTAAAATACTATTAAGTAGAGGCTAAGTTGTAAAATAACACTTACTTTTATCAACTCATTCTCTGGATGCTTTGTGCCTGGTGATTTTTAATATTAAACATTTTCTTTGACTGAAGTATCCATTTCTTCGTTCTTGTCTACAATGCATGAGATTCTCTCTTCTATCTTTTGTACTCTGTTGGAAAGGCTTGCCTCTGAATTTCCTGCTCAAGTTCCTAGTTTTTTCATTTCCATATTTCCCTCAGTTTGGATTTTCTTTGTTCATTTTATGTCTACTTTCAGGTCTTAAACTATTTTATTTATTTCCGTCTACTGATTGTGTTTTCATAGATTTCTTTAATGGATTTGTTCATTTCCTCTTCAAAAACTGCTAACACATTCCATAAAGGCTACTAAAGGTGTCTTGTGCTTTAGCTATGTTTCATTTTTCAAGGCCTATTCTAGTACAGTTGCTGACCTCCACATAATATTGACTGTTACTATGTTTTTACATTGGAATCTAGGCATCTGGGTTTGGTATGATTGTAATTCTAGGTGTAGCTATGTACTCTTGTCTTTGTAGGATGGGTATTTTGTTCCTTAGTTTTTGTTGTCCTCTCTGGCTCTTAGAGAGTTTTGTGTTGTGTGGTAGGGAATGTTTCTCAGATCCTACAGTGTAACCATTGGGGGTTCCATTCAAGGTAGAATGTGTTCCTATGCGTTATGAGCTGACACTTAGTAGGCTAAAGGGGCAAGGGCAGGTGGGAGTTTCGAAACCCATAGGAAGGATAAGAATAGGGTGTTCTCTATGAATATCTGCTTCATCCCCTGTGAATTAGGGCAGAAGAAAGAAAGACCATAGCAGGTAGTCTGATACAGAGCTAAAAATAATATCAGGGGATTAGATTTAGAGAAAAGAAGGGAAAGTAAAGAAGCTTCCCTAACTGTTTTACTGGTCTACTTGTTTCTCGTGCAGACTTGGCCAGCAGATTCCCAAGGAATTCCTGCTAAAGTTAGGTGCTGAAACAAAGGGATAAATGGAGAAGAAGTAAATAACCAACCTGCTTCCATCTAAGGCTTAAAAGACATCTTATACTAACGATAATATTGCTGTTTATGATTAAACCTCTGTTTCTCCAGGATTGGGTTATGCACCAACTGTAACCTTAGCTTCAAATTGTTCTGTACTACCTGTTCCAGGAATGGCAATCAAGTCTTCGTTTCAAAAAGTTAATAGGCATCTTGAAATCCTGTCTTTGCTTCAAAGGCGTTAATATGGCTACCTTCTTAGGACTACCTATTGTTATGACCACCTGGCAATCATGCCTTCGTTTCAAGAGGTCATTATGACTGACTTGTTGTGCTTATGATCTGTAACCCTGCCTATTTTCCCACCAAAGCCCTCATTTAGAAACCCCTACCTCTCTGCACTGTAAAAACTTTGTCTTTCTCACATTCAGTGCTAACCTCACAAACTCTGCCTTAGGAGAAGGCAACTCATATATAAGAATTACAAAGCTTGCTTTAATTAATTTGGCCAAGATGATTTGTGTGAGTGTTCTTTCTCCTTTGATCTTTGGGATTAATAGAGGCTGTGGGAAAGGATCTTCATGGTCTGCTGGAGATGAGGGCAGAGTGATAGAGGAGGCCAAAGTAGGTAAAGAGTTGGAGATGAGACTGGGGAAATTGTATTTACAGAAAAGAGAGGAGAAGTAAAGATCTGTAGTTAGGCTCTCTGAGTCCTTGGATGAAATGATGTATGGATTTCCAGAAAATGCCTGCTGGAGCTGGAGGCCTAGATAAGGCAATAAGGCAATGAGTGGGGAAGGAAGTTTGGAGGGAAAGATCAGTGTAATTGACTGGAGAGGAGGGCAGAGCAAAAGAGGAGAGGTTTCAGTAGGTGGTCTGCTACAAAGCTGAGATGAGGAGAGAGGAAGAAGGGATAAAGACTAACCAGCAGGTTCCCAAGTAGTGTTCTATTGTGACTTTTAACAATGAAGTTTATACTGGTACAAGGTCTCAATTAAAAAAGAAAATGGCTCAATTTTCTTTTTTTAAATTTACTTTTATTTATGTGAATTTGTGTTTTTTGCCTACATGTGTAAATGTGTAAGGGTGCCAGATCTTGGAATTACAGACAGTTGTTAGCTACCACGTGGATGCTGGGAATCAAACTCAGGTCCTCGGGAAGAACAGTCAGTGCTCTTAACGTTGAAAATAGCTCAATTTTCAAATGCAGAAAACAACTGACAATTTGGGGCAGCCAAAATTGATAAATTTGCGATACAACTTCTGCACCTAAGGCACATTGACTATCAAGAAACAGAAGGAAGAAAGAAATTGTAAATATTTGAGGACCAGGAAGTCTGCTGGTTGCCTAAACAAGACCTGAACAATTCTAACAGTTGACATTTTAACATAGATGGGACAAACTTCAGAGAGCCCACATCTAGATAAAGAACTACTAATTGACAATTATAGAGAGAGGGAGGATTAGTTTTCTCAAGGGGTGAGCTCTCAGATTCATTATCTAGTAATAGTTACCAAACCTCTATATATAAAACATTGGTTAAAGAAGAAAAGACCCTGAATTAGGAAGAGAGCAGGGAAGGGTATACATGAGAAGGTTAGGAGAGATAGGGAAAAGGTAAATGATATAATTATATTTTAATTGCACTAAAATAAGAAAGTGCTCATAATAGATATCTTATTTTAAATCTGGGTACATATCTATTATGCCAGTTGTTTTCCTTTAGATGCTTACCCACTATAGTTCACTGCTCATTGATTTTCATTAATTTCTCTGTTTGCTTGTTTATTTGTTGTTACTTTGTTTGTCGTGAGGCAAGATCTTTATGTAGCACTGGCTTGCGCTGGAACTCACTAAGTTGACTATGATTGTCTCAGACTCACTATAATCCTGCCTGTATCTGCATGCAGAGTAGCTCAACTGCAGATGAGTTCTACATGTCAAACCAAGTTGTTTCGCTGTTTTTCTTTCCTCTCTCTCTCTCTCTCTCTCTCTCTCTCTCTCTCTCTGTCTCTCTCTGTCTCTCTTCCTACCCTCCTTTCTTATATTTTTATGTTCTTATTTTTCCTATTAAAAATATTTTCAATATATTTTGAACATGGTTTCTTTCCTCTACCTCTTTCTCACTTCTATAACCACCCAAGCTTAAGTTCTTTCCCTCTCTCAAACACCAAACAAACAAAAAATGAAAGCCATACCAAACAGGCAAAAGATCAATAAGACAGAATTGTCCAAAAATGAAACAAAGTACACACACACACACACACACACACACACGATCATTGAGTTCATTTTATATTGGCCTGCTACTCCTATCCCAAGAACCTGTTCTGCAGTGAGGTTGATATACCCAGTGAAACTCCATAGGAGAAAATTTTTCCTTTGCCAATGGGTATCAATTACAGATAGCTTCTTAATTTAATAAACCAATCATTTTATAACTACTCAATCTAGATACATAAATTTAAAAATTAAGAAAGTCTGCATGTGAATGCCTGGGAAAATACATGTTTGTCAAGAAGTTACAGAAGGTGGAGTGCCACTCACATACTATTCAACAAAAAGTAAACAAATTTCTGTCTTTATAGATTGCACTTTTTGGCTATAATCACTAATGAAAAGAAAAAAAGCTATTACAGGTTATCTTTTAAACGGAGTAATGAAAAAAATACAAGAATAGGATCAGGTGTTATGGGGTGTGTGTGTGTGTCTGTGTGTGTGTCTGTGTGTGTTTATTTTTTTGGCCAGAGAAAAACTACCATAATTTGAACAATAGGTAATAGATATAACTAATTGAGTTTACACTCTAACAGAAATACTTATACTTTTCACTGAAAGATCAAAATGAGTTGTTTTGCTTTCAGTGAAATCTTATGAAAATGTAATGAACATGATGGTCAAAATGTACATTTGAATCTGGTGTAATAATGCAACTTTATTATAGCATTGGCTGCTAATATAGATTGGTATGATCTTTCTTCTCCTTTATCTCCCACAAAATTAGGAGATTCTGAGAAACAACACAAAAATTGTTTCCTTCCTGGTGGAGGTCCAGAATTGCAAATGAACTAATAGCATGGAAGAAAAAAATATTTTGGCTCCAAACTTAAGTTCCACATGTGTTAGACTGAATTATAAAACATACAAGAACAAGAGATCTTTCAGACTAGCTGGCAAACTAAACCTAAGCATCTTAATATAGGAACTCTAAAATAATATTGCATATTCACTAGTTCCAAGAAATACCTTGACTTGTTTTAAAATAAATTTTAATAACTTTGACCAAAAGAAAACTATTATTATAATGATCAAAATTTTAGGAACAGGGAAAAGTTCTCATATAAAGACACCAGAAGTATATATTCCTATCTTTGAACATGCATCAACATCATATGGTAAATTGTCCAGTTTTTAGGAAAATGAGGTAGCTTCAGCTGATTGAGACAACCTATGGGCTTCTATAATAGCAAAAGAACTTATAAATCTACTTCCACACTCAAATTCTCCTTCCCTTGCTCTCTTTAAAATACCTGCTTTCATTAGTACCAAATAGAAAAGTCTCCCCATAAAAACAATGCTACCATCACACAGAATTATCTAATGGTGTTAGGGAAGTCATTGACCTGGATACTGACTGATGAATGAACCATCAAGACTTTGGAGTAGGCAGTTTCTTCCTTAGAGTACATTTTTGTGTTGTTCCCCTGATGTTCATAGGAAGAAGGACCTCACATGTCAGAGACTGCTGCTTCTTGAATTCTACATTTGGACCTGATTGCAGGAGCCACTGTTTTCACTGACTCTTTTCAAATTCTGGTCTTAACTGTGAATACTTCTGGTAAGGAGAGATCTGTGTTGATTTGTAATGAAGTGTTTAACAACTGGCTTCTAAAAATGGGTTGACTGAGTCAGTACAATTTTTTTCCAAAAAGTCATTAAGCCATTAATTTGTCACTAAGTTGCTTACAGAATAATTTGTTTTTTGTTTAAGAAACAGAGACCAGTGGTTCTTATGTGTATTATGTTTCTGACATGCTCATTCTTCTCTAGATTATAAAAGATCCACCACTTTTTCTATAATCAAGAGGAAAAAGTCCATTGAAGTGTGCTGCCTCTTCCTATTTTAGTCAGTAGGACCAATCAAGAAATACATATGACCTCTTATTTCTCCTTTTTCCTGAAGATGAAACTACTTTTTATTTTGTTGTTTTGTTTTTATTTGTTTGGTTTTGATTTTTGAGACAGAGTTTTCTGTGTAACAGTTCTGGCTGTCTTGGTTTGTAGACCAGGCTGGCCTTGACCTTACAGAGATTCACCTGCCTCTGCTTCCCTAGTTCTGAGACTAATGGCATGTGCCACCACTGCCTGGCTTTCATAGCTTGACTGTGGATAACACTGTCCTCTGATATTCCAGACTGATTTTATTAAGTATACATCACCACACACCAGTGATGAGTAGCCCTGAGAGAGATAGTTCTAACAGTGCTGTGTATGCAAATATATTGGAAGTTACCCAGGGAAGCCTGTTTCCACAGGACTTCTAGCTGTGGTTATAAGTCCAGAAAGTTCAAGGAAGTCTTTGAACTTCAGAATGCCAATCATTCTTAGGTTTTGAAAGCTTCTGAGAGTTGCTGGCTACCAGTCTCCAGGAAACAGAAAGGAAGTTAATAACTAAACTCACTTTAGCCATAATTTATTGCAGTTCATGTTTTCCCTTGTCTTTTTGCACACAGTTGGAATGCAGTGCTTTTACAAAAAGATCTGCTCGTTAGAACTTATTTTGATTTTTTTCCCTAGAACTTGCTTCTTAAAATTCCATAATCAAAAGGGGGAACATGCCTTTAGTTACTAGTTCTAAAATCTGTATCGAATCTGATTAAGACATAGTTTAACCTTAATTCCTATTGGCTGTTATGGTGGTAAACACAGAATATGTCAAAGCAAAAGAATACAAGAACACAAGTTCAAAACTAAAATGAGATTCATTTTGCAATGACTGCTTTAAAACCTGAGAATACTTTTCTTAAACTTCCTAAACACCAGCTTCACATCTATAAAATGGACATAAAACATGGCATAACTCAAGACAGCAACATATGAATCAAGGAAGATAATTTATTTGAAAGCTATTGTGATAGCCTACATAGTATGAAAATCAACAAATACTTCTGATAACTTCAGAATTTTACAAAATTTTGGCTACCCACTGTGAGAGATCTCAACACCTAAAGCTCTCAAATCTGTATAGTGATACAATTTTCCACCCTGGATAACTGTTTTATATGTATGAAATTTCAAATAGAGCAATATAAGGAAGGGAAGGTAATTCCCTCTGTTCTCACTTACCTGAGGGAACACTGTGCAATGAACACAGCATAGGAAAGGTAAGCACTGGATGTGTAGGCACAAATTAATTTACACTTTTCAACATCAGCTCTCACTTCAAAAGAAAAGTCAAAGTACTGTGAGAAGCATAGTATTTTGAAGGGAGAGTCACATTGCTTCAACTAAGAATGCTCTCTAACTCTATTAGAGAAAATATTTAATTGGTAATTTAGGATTGTTTTTATTAAGTTCTATTAAAAAAAAAGATATGTCACAAGAAACTTGATATTTTTCCCACAGTGGTATGTAATCCAATATTACAAATGTCTGACCTCCTTAGAAAAAAATCATTAATGAAATTATTCTCAAAGTGAATTAATGTATTGTTTTGTGTTTTTCGCTTACTTTTAAAAATTGATTTAACAGACCTGGAGAGATGGCTCAGAGTTTAAGGGCAGTGTTCTTCCAGAGGTCCTGAGTTCAATACTCAGCAACCATATGGTGGCTCACAGCCATCTATAACGGTGCCCTCTTCTGGTCTACAGGGATACATGCAGACAGAATACTGTATAGATAATAAAGTTTTTAAAAATTGATTTAACAAAGTAATGCATTTTTATCATACCATATCATGTCCTTTCATCATATTCTATCACTTTATCTTGCATTTCTCCACACTAACATTTTTCTACACAAGTAGTTTCACTATACCGTCACATCCTTTTTTCTTTTAATCTAGACTTCATGAACCAGCAAAAAATATGCAATATTTGACTCTCTGAGTTTGTCTTATTTCACTTATATATAGTTTCCAGTTGTACCCACTTTTCCTACAATGACATGATTCATTCGCCACGCTGAATAAAACTCAATTTTGTGGATGTGTGTACATTTTTACCTATTTTTACCAACCTCTACTGATGGATGCCTAGAGTAATACTACTATTTGTCCATTATAAGTAATGCTGCTATAAACATGAAGGTGAAAGGAATTTTATAGTTTGCTGACTTTGAATTTAGATATGTTTTTGAAGAAACTTTATAGTTTTGAACTATTTGGTTTCGATATTTAATTTTTGTGGCCTTTAAGAATTCAAATCTAATCATAAGTGCAACTGGCAAGAATTTTCTCCTATTCTCTTGGTGGACTCAGCTGATTGTTTTCTTTGCTGTAAAGAATATTTTTGATTTCTGGTGATCTCATTTGACAGCTTTTACTACTGCTTCTTAGGCCTCTGGTATTACATTCAGAGTCTTTTCCTAAGTCTATATTCAAAGGTATTTTATTAATTTTCTTCAAATAGTTTTAACATTTTTGCATCTTACACTAAGGTCTCTATCCATTTTGAATTTATTTTAATTCTACATACAGATACTCCGTTTCCCTAGTAATAATAATAATCTGTTGAAAAGATTCTGTCTTTCCAGTGTATTTTTTTGGAAAATAAATTGACCACAGCTGCATGGTCTTATTTCTGGGTAATCTATTCCTTTTTTTTTCTTCTTTGAAATTTATTTATTTATTTTCATCGAATAAAGTCTTTTTATCTATTTATCCCCTTGTTTCAACCACCTTCTCCCTCCCAATCCTTCCTGATCAGCCTTCAGCCTTCCCATTCCCCACCCCCGACCCCTGCCCAAGGAAAGGACTATTCTATTCCATTAAAACTTTACTTTTCTTTTTTTGCATTTTTTATTATTATTATGAACAAAGAAGTCACACTTTCTATCCTTGTACATCCTTATTCAAGGTCCCTTCCCCCTCCCACCACACCAGGTCATTCTCTCTTCTCCACAAATCTCCATCCCCTCCCTGGGCAGGCAGCAGGTAGTCCCATGGTCCCACTGTCCCAATATTGCTTAGTTCAGTCTCCACTCCTGGCAAATCCAGGTTTCTCCCCTCAACATCAAGAGTGAGTCAGGTGTTCCTCTAGGGGGAGTGGGATCCAAGAAGTCAGTCCAGGGTGTTTCTGATCCCAAGCTGTAAAACTTTACTTTTCTTAAAGCCAGTCCATTTTGAAATCTTCAAATAAAAAAACTAATTCAATTATATAAAACACTTTTCTCCCTCAAACATCTTTGCAAATTTTTCATTTTGTACTCTTGAAGTAAAAGGTCAAAGCTGCATCCTTGGGACAGGTGTGTTGTGATCACTCTGTCTGTTATGCATTCTGATTTCACATGGTAACCAGCAGTCGGGCCAAAGCCTTAGTGGGCACTCTGAACTCAGAGTGATTGACAGCAGGCACATAAGAAACATTGACTTTTCTTGCATTCTATACAAATTAAATATGGATTTCTCGGCATATAGCCTACATATTAATGTTTTTATTAATTATTAACCTGTATGTATAGAAACTAAAGAAAATACTAGATGAAAAAAGACTTTCAATGATTCTGGTTTGCCAGAATTAGTATTGTGAAAATGGCTGTCCTACTATAAAATTAGTCTACCTATCCAATACAGTTCCTATCAATAAGCCAATGGTATTCATCACAAAAATAGAAACAATGAAAAAATATGGAAACAGCAATCATGAATAACCAAAGCAAGCCTAAGCAGAAAGAACATTAATGGTGGTATCATATTACCTGAACTGAACTTATACCACACAATTATTGTGACAGAGAGAACTACAGGCATAAAACCAGACATGAAGACCAATGAACAGATTAGAGGATTTGGAAATCAATTTTGATAAGTATGGCTACCACATAATTTTTGATGTGTTGATTGATAACATACAGTGGAAAAACCTTGTCAACAAATGATGCAGACAGACTGGATTTCTTCCTAAAGAAGACTAAATATAGAGCCACATATCTCACCCTGTACAAAAATCAACTCCAAAGCATAATGACCTTAATGCAAGAACTGAAACTGTGAAACTACAGTGGAAAACACTTCAGGATACATGTATAGACAAAAATATTCTCAACTCAAGTCTAATAGCATAGGAAATAGCCCTGAGAAGTCACAATGAGATTAGATGATATTCAAAATCCCCACAGAGCAAAAGAAACTATTAAGAGAGTAAATATGCAACCTACATAATGGGAGAAAATCTTTGCCAATCATACATCAAACATGAACTCCTATCTAATGAATAAAAATAACTGTAAAAATTAAGTACCAAAGAATAAAAATAAAATATTTTTTAGCTGACAAACAGGATAATGAAATGAACTGACAGTAACAAAAATTACCAACAAGTACATTTTAAAAGTGTTCATCTGTAGCCATTAGAGAAATGTGAATTAAAATGACTTTTAGCTAGTGAGGTAGTTTAGCACATCAAAGCATTTGCCAGACAAAACCACCAACCTGAGTTTGTTCCCCAGAACTAACATTAAGGAGAGAACAGTTCTACAAATTTGCCCCCTGCCTAGAGAGTGCACCTACAGACGTAAAGCTAGGACAATCAATTACTAAATAATATTACCAATAATAATAATGAAAAATTATTTGAGAGTCCATCTTAGCCTAGTTAGTTTACTGTCATTAAAAATTGAATCAGTTTAAATGTTCATCAACTGATGAGCAAATAAAGAATATGTGATAGATATGCACAATGAAACTATATTTGGCTATAAAGAAAAATGAAATTAGCAGGAAAGTAAATGGATCTGGAACATACTGTATTGGGTGAGGTAACTGAAACATGGAAAAATAAAAATTGCATGTTCTAATATGTGGATCTTATGGTGTGTGTGCATGTGTGTGTGTTTGTGCATGTGTATGTGTCAGAGTGAGATTCAGTATAAAGCATCAAACCAGAAAGAAGCCCAGGAGAAGGCAAAAGTTGTTGAAGAGTAGGAAGACAAGACATAAGTGGTTTCAAAGTGGAAGGGAAGATACTGGGGGTGGGTAGAAGGCTATAGTACATACAAGGTTGTAGGGGATGAGGGACAAAGAAGGCAGAAAATTAACAAAATAACTTTCATTTTAAAAAGGCTATAATGAAACTTAAAACTGTGTATGGTCATCGAATGTATTTAATAACAAATGAAACCTCCAGCAATGTATAGTTATGATTGTGAACCAATGGTATAAATGGAATAGGAGAAACAATATGAAACACACCAACCATGCTAGTGCTCATTCACTTGAGTACAAGAGCTGTTGCAGCAAAATCACCTCTTTAACACACTACATTTCAATTTATTTTCCAGTGGGGACTGCAATTATTGACCACAGAGTGTTTATGCACCTAAAAGCATTCCTTCCAATTAAATGTAAGTAATGACTTTTATTTTTTGCTGCTGTTTCTTACTACAGGCTTGCACAGTAGTATCCAATATTCTAAACAGGTATCTCCATTAAGGTAAATTTCTGAAGACAAATATTTACTTAACTTAATGGTTAAATATGCCATTCAATACATTTCTTTTTATTTCCACTTCTCTGCTTTGAGATGCACAATGTCGTACCAGAAACATTTAATACATGGATCTGGTACTTGAGTTAATATGTAATATTTTAATTAGTTTAATTTTCTTCATGGAAGAATCATATATTTACCAGAAAACTCATTTGGGGAAATCATTAACTTTCAATTCATGAATATATTTGAGACTATTGCAAAATCCCAGATGCATATAATGTATGGCCCAGAGGTTACCAACCAATAACCTGTCATTTTTGCTCAGAGAAGAACACTAGCCCAGAGAGCTGATAGGCCATAACTATTTTCACATATTCAAACTGGGAAGCAAGGCCTACAGCAGAACACACATTTTCTCCTCATCACAGTCATTCAGTCCCATGTTTATTCTACAACAAAAAAAAAAAGCCTTGCTTAGAGTTTTCAAAGCAGTGCAAGCAGAACACTATGAGTTACTGGAATAAAATTTTACCATAAATGTAAAGGGCACTTAAAACTTTATGAAATCATAAATTGATTTCTTAGAGCTTGGAGATTTCTTATGGATGAAATTTGGATCAGCTGAAGTTAACTACTAAAAGAAAATGGCACACATTTTTATTGTGTTAAATTTCTCCAGAAATAGTTTTATTAATCAAACATATTTCTTTATAATTGATTGGACTTATTAATGTTCATTTATTTTGCTATTTCTTATGTATGGCTTGATTTGGTATGAGGGTCCCAGCATTCCATCTAGCTAGTGGGAGGCAAAGGTGACAGTGGAATTCAGTTTCACTTACAGAGCAAGTTAAGAAGCATGATTCTCTCCTGAGGAATAGTTCACATAGCTTTGTGTGGTGCTATTATTGTTTGTGCTTTGGAAGCTTCTCAAGTTCTCATTATTTGGATCCCATGGTCAGTCTCTAAGTTCCTGTTTTTACTTACTGGTGTTTCCTTTTGAGCCCAGGTGTGATACTTTTGGCTGATGCTAAATCCTCGTGACAAATATGCCCATATTCACAGCTTCATACTAAACATAAATTATGGTAGTTTGTGTGACTCCTTTTTTTAAGGCTTATTTGTCCCTGGCTGCAATTGTGTTTTTATGAGAGAACTACCATACAGGATGTTTTGTGAACATCCTCAATTTCAGAACCAGTGTGTTAGAAGTGGAGATGTAGCTCAAAGACAGAGCTTGTATTCAGTATGTGTGATGCCTTGGATCTGACCCTGAGCATACATTCACAGATATATGCATGCAATTACACACATCCATACATATGAACACACACACACACTCACACACACACACACACACCACCTAGGGTTTTGTCTTCTATTTCTTTAAAATTCTTCACAGATGGATATCTTATAGTATCCCTATGCAAGCTCTATGTTTCATACTGCTTCCAAATATACAATTCACATGTGTTTCCCTAGTAATCTTGTTATTGTTCATTATATTTCTGTCTATTATAGAAAATAAGAGACATTATGAAAATGAGATTTCTGTACCATGTTGAATACTAATAGTTAGTACAAAATATATATAATATAAAACAATACAAATATATATATATATATGTTTTCTAGAAAAGTCAGTCCACAAGTCACTTATTGTTTGCTATTTTAGTTATTAGTGGCTTCCCTTGACCCATTGTGTCATTCTTGCCTCAATTTAATTTTCCTGGCACTCAAACCTGAGATTGAATTCCAGCTCTTAATATTTAGCTGTGTTAATCCTTGAAAATACATTTGAACTCTAAAATTTCTTATTTCCTACTCATACAGATGAAACTAACAATAATACTAATCTTAAAAAGAATTATTGTTAGGGTTAGATATAAATTATATAACCTGGTACCTTTTAAAAATAGTATTTGTAAAGTACTAGTCATTTTATTGTTTGAACAATTGGAGGCAGTTAGAATAGTGAAGTGTGGGTGGCTAAAGAAAACAGTCAGCTTCAAATTAACTTCTATTATCAATAAAATAAGAACTCTGTTCTCTGTTCTAGGAGGGAGAAGGACTAACTAGCTATATCTCACCACCACAAAAAAAGTGAGGAGGAAGACATCTAGCCATTGGATTCAAGGGTATCAGCACTACTCTAATGACTCATCATCCCCTCTACAATCACACCTGTACAGAGTCTCCTATCCTGCGTACATAATTTTAGAACAACAACACATAGTATGAAAAGGCAGCAGGGGCACTGGCTGTATGAATCTCAATTTCAGCTTTTGAGCATGATTCTGATTTAAATGTAGCATTTCTAAATAGGACTTTCAAGACTTTTTTTATTAAGTGCTTTTACTTTATGCTTGTCTTGAACTATATTTTATAATCATCTTTAAAAGACAATTTTCTACATAAAGCATCCTTAGTTGGTAGTTAATTTGTCCTGAGGCTTGAGATATATCAATCTTTGACTTTCTGGCTTTCAGGATTGCTGTTGAGAGATCTGGTGTTACTTTGACGTCTCTTCTGCATCCAACTTTTCATTTTGATGATTTTTTTACCTTTATCTGATTGACTATCCATTCTAGGAGGACCTGAAACAAATTCATCTGTTTATTTATAGCATTTGAGTTCATTGATTACTTTCACTAAAAAAGTTTTAAATGTTCACCTGATATTTTAACAAGTCCTGTATCTCCTGTTTTAGTAGTAGAGGACTTGTGGTTTTGAGGAAGAGTCATATTATCTCCATGCTTCTTATATTTTTGTGTTGTGATGTTCACACCTGTTGGTTTGGATTTGGGGGATGAATTCCTCTTATTTAGCAGCTATTTTTAAAGGTTTAATTCCAGGTATCATTTTGAAAAGAGTAACTAGACTGCTGTAGCTGCAATAATTTCAAACCATACATAATACAGAAATGCACTTAAAATGAATGATGAAAATTAATACATTACCAATGACCTACGAACATGGCAAAGTTAAAAAACTGAAGTCTTAAATTACTTAAGGTAAATGTACAGAGAATAAATGAATGGTATAGATGGAGATGGAAAGAGATGGAACAAAGAAAAAGCAAGGTTAAATAACTTAAAAAACCAAAAAGAAAGGTAATGGAGAAAATATAATGAGAAAAGAATAAAAATATTATTTTTAAAAAGGCTTCATAATAATAAAGTCTTTAAAAAATAAAATTTGATAAATGTATTGAAGAACCAAAACTAGAACCAAAACAATTAATTGAAAACATACTAAAACTATAAGTAGGAAGAAACACAAATGGAAAAAAGAATAAATCCTCTAAGGAAAAGAAAATGAATTGTCTAAAAATAAAAAAATTATAAATAAAATTTGATAAATATGTGAAGAGACTATAGAAATTTAAATATAAAAGGTAAAAATTCTGCTAAATATTTAAAAGAAGAAATCACAAGGGTAAAATTTTGAAGTGTTAGATTAGTATCTTTCTTAGTTCTCAAAAATTGAGACTAGTTTTCTACGTGGATGGAGGTCGTTGTGGAATCTGTTTCCTAAGGCTGGTTATGTTGCTGAGTCTGGGTTGAACAGCCATTTGATATCCACCAGAGCTGCATAGCCTTAGTGATTTCCCTTCTCTGCTGCACACTTACATTCACTGTCTGTGGATGGAGCACTCTTTCACCTTCCTGAGATTTTTTTCAGATCTTATATTTTGAGTATTCGTGAATTACCTAGGTGATGTCTCCCAAGAATGATGGAAATATAGGAAGCATCCACGGTACTAAGGTCTGTATTACCAGATGAACCGTTTCATATTTTAAAGCTTCCTGGCTATGACTATGACTATTACTAACCATGATAGACAGATGTACTATGATTATTACTAACCCTGATAGATGGATGTAGCTATAGGTATCTATAGCCCTACAGCAGTGAATGACAGATAAGTGTCTAGAGCATTTAAATCTGTCACTATCCTTATCCTTAAATCTACTATTCACCAGTGTTAGTCTCAATTAATTGCACAATCCTTCTCTCTACACTTACCAGCCTGGTCCCAACCTTTTCCATCAGTCTGTGTCTGGCTCTCCTTTATCACAAAACTGCCTCTCTAGCCCCTCTGTCACCCAGGAGACCTAGCAGGCAGAATCAAAGCTCTCTTCCTTTCCCTCAGAATCCTGAAGTATTCAGTTCTTAACAATAGATTCTCTTTCATGTGATGCTTATCTGTTGTCCTCAGATCATACAGAAAGACAAAATGGGATTTCTTTCCAGTGCTGATTTATGCACCAGAGTAGTTGCTCTCTCACCAAAACCTGGAACTGAATCTGGGTTTGTGAGGGCTAAGCTATGGAAATTTCTTGAAAATAGAACTGCCCAGCTTTATATGATTTACCTCTGGGTGATAACTTCCATTTTCTTTCTCCAGAAGAGAACTGCTAAGCTAATCTGAGATTGCTCTTTGTTTACTTTCCATTGTATTTTCGTTTAAAAAAAAATCTGTAATTTTTTTCCCACTACTTCATGGATTTTTACGCCATTTCTGGCTATCTCTATCATCTATCTATCTATCTATCTATCTATCTATCATCTATTTATCTGTCTATCTATCTATCATCTATCTATCTGTCTGTCTGTTTTCTATCTACCTATCATCTATCTAGCTATCATTTACCTATCCAACTATCTCCTCCCCCATCTGCCTCAGAATAAAAAGTAAGTTATTTTCTTGGTTAGAGTGTACTTCCACTAACTCAGATGAATGCAGTGTCTAACTTCCTACGTTACACGAAAAATGTCTATTACGTCTATTTCCTCCTCAAAATATATGTCTTATAATATCATTCAGGCCTTCTAATAAATTCTGTAGTGTGTCATAAGCTAATTATTTATTGCATTAAGTCACTCTCTAACCTCACAGAATCCCAAGCTCCTCCTTGGTTCTTCTATTCCTGTGGACTCTGCTTGCCACGGAACTCTGCCTTTACCTGCTAACTTGTATTTCCTTTCTAACTGCTATGGTTTGAATGTGAACTGTCCTCCTTAGGCTTACTGTTTGAAAACTCGATCTCCACATGATGGCTCTGTTTGAGAAGGTTATGGGAACTATAGGAGGAAGAGCATTGTTGAAGGAAATGGAAGAGTGTTGGCCAGCATTGAACCTTCAAGACAATGGAAATGGTCACTTGGATGATCTCTACACATTTGTGTTTAGGAAAGAACAAATTCCTGATTTCAAGTAGATTGACATACAACCTTACTTGCTTTTGAATTAAAGTCAGTGTGATATCTATTTTTAACAAACATCCCAAACTGAAAAGTTCTTTAGAACTCTAAAACTAAGGCTCATAGATTCAATTTATCTCATGTGCTGACATAAAATGTGAATTATAAATAACTTCACTCAAGACCCACTGAATTAGATTCTGTAAGGTGTTAGGTCTGGAGGCAACCCTTGTTTGGAATTCCCAATGTTATTCTAATTCATACCAAAGCTTGAAACCCACTTTACTGGAGGTCCTTCCCAATCCTATGATTTTATGATTCTGACTTATGACTAATCAGCCTAAATTTTAGTTGGTACACCACATAACTCCCTGCCAAGCTTCCTCAACCAAATATAGCAGGAATTAACAGATGCCAAAAAGGCAGCAGTGGTATTTGTCAGTGCCCTTCCTAAAAGCAGCTGGGCCCCTTATCCCCAGCTGTCTTGGGCCAGGCAGCAGGTGCTGGGGTGGCCAGCTGTTCTTATGAAGCAAATCTGGCAGCACTGCTTGCCCAGGTTTGAATTTTCCCTTGGGTGGCCCAGCTTTAGTGGGTGGTCCAGCTCAGCCTTAGTTCTGGTGAGCATACATTCCAAAGTTGCTATACCCTGACCAATGCCCACAGAAAGCCCTGTGTGTTTTATGTTTACATATATATATGCACACTTTGGACTGGATGAGTGCTTAATCTATACTTCTGCCTTAAAACATATAATCTCTGTGTATATGTGGATAAATATTATACAAAACGTTTTTACACATGAGTCTTAGTTGCAGATGAATTGGACATAGTCCAGCACTCTCTGGCTTCCTCTTTCCTTGTCTCTCTCTCTCCCTCCCTCCCTTTCTCTCCTCCTTCTTCTTTCCATGTACTTTCACTTTTTTTACAAATTTCAATCTATTTGTAGGAACAGTGTTTAAAAAAGCAAACCCTAAATTTTCCCTTATAGTATGTAGACTAAAATGACTGCACCAAACCAATCCCATAGTAAAGGGGAAATCTTGCAAGACTATGTGCAAGTGCAAAGGACATCCAAGTTATGCAAAGACAGAAGAGGAACAATAGTCATAACAGTAGGCTTTTTAGGATGGTAACAAGCTGGCATTATATTATTAAAAAGGAGTACATGATTCTAAAGCCATTTACTGTGTAACACTGATAGTGAACCTAATAAATAGTAGGTAGTAATGACATGTAAGTGTAGGCTTATCATTTGTAAAAGAAAATGTCACTCTAGCATAAAGAATACTGATAATATAGGAAACTATGTACATAAGTATTTTTTTCTCAATTTTGAATATCCTGACTTTTCAAAATTTTTAAATTTTAAAAATTATATAAGCTTAGAGGAATGAAGAATAATTTGTTTGCAAGTTGTAGAAATATGTGACTGTAAATTACCATCCTCATCATTGTTTTCTGTTTAACACAAATAATGAAATAATGTATAACATATAAATATGCAATCAATATTAAGGTTCTGAAATTCTGACAAAATTAGTTTAAAACTGAAGTGTGATATTTTCATTTATTGTATTTGGATTATCATTATGGTCACATTGTTCTCATCACTTTTTCTTTCTTGTGTAGTAAAAATGAGGCAGTATAAATTTTCATAGGGCCAGGGAAACTTGCTCAATGGATTTCAGCCATCATTTAAAAGTGAACTTATTATTGCTTTGTGACTGTAGAAAATGAAAGATGTGAAGGCTTCTAAGGAAAAAAAATAATCCTTAATAGTTTAGGAAATATACTTTCCTCTGATTTGTACATGCACTAGAAGCATAACTAAATAGTTATAAGACTTCGAGTTTAAGACACAATTATTGTTTATATGGTAGATGTCACTAAAAAATAACACACAAGTCTCTGGAAAACAACTTTATAAACTGCAATATCTAGTAATAAAAACTATGACAAACACACCTAGAGAATCTTTTGAAGGACAGTAACAGGTCTGCACATTGGCCTACGTCATCACTATTATTTGGTTAAAATGCATACCTGAAAATAGAAATCATAAAATCCCTTACCACACAGAAAATGTACTGAGTGTGAGTATTTTCAATCCAGACATTAAGAGTATCTGTTGAAGTTGGAGCTGGAGAGACAGCTCAGCGGTTAAGAGCACCAACTGCTCTTCCAGAGGGCTGGGGTTCAATTCCCAGCACCCACATTACAGCTCATAACTGTCTGCAGTTTCAGTTCCCAGTTCCAAGCAAACACCAAGGCAAATAAATAAAGTTAAAAAAAAAAAAAAAAGAGTATTTGTTGAAGTCAGGGATGATGACACCTCCGGAAGTTCTATTCCTGAAGAGAATTGTTTTAGCAATCCTGGGTTTTTGTTATTCCATATGAAGTTGAGTATTGTTTCTTCAAGGTCTGTGAAGAATTGTGATGGGATTTTGATGGGGATTGCATTGAATCTGTAGATTGTTTTTGGCAAGATTGCCATTTTTATTATGTTAATTCTTCTTATCCAGAGCATGGGAGATCTTTCCATTTTCTGATATCTTCTTCAGTTTTTTCTATTATAGACCTACAGTAATAAAAGTATCATGGTACTGACATAGAAATAGACTTGTGGATCAATGAAATCAAATTGAAGTCCCTGCCATTAATCCACACACCTATGAACACCTGATTTTTGACAAAAAGGCCAGAAATACACAATGGAAAAAGAAGTATCTTTAACAATTTGTGCTGGCATAACTAGATGGTGATATGTAGAAAAACGCAAATATATCTATATCTATCACTGTGCACAAAACTCTAAGTGGGTCAAAGACCTCAAAATAAACCCAGTTACACTGAACCTGATAGAGAAAAGTGGGAAATAATCTTGAATGCATTGGTACAGGTGACCACTTTCTAAATAGCACAGACACTAAGAACAACAATTAATAATTGAAACTTTTGAAACTGAGGAGCTTTTATATGGTAAAGGGCATGGTCAACAAGACAAAATGACAGCCTGCAGAATGGGAAAAGATTTTCACTAACCCTACATGTGACAGAGGACTGATCTCTCAAATATATAGAGAACCCAAGAAACTAGAGGTCAAAAAGCTAAAGAACCCAATTGGAAAATGGGGTGCAAAACTAAACAGGAAATTCTCAGAAGAACTCAAAATGGCTGAAAGACACTTAAAGAATTGCTCAGCATCTTCAGCCATCAGAGAAATAGAAATCAAAACAACTCTGAGATACCATCTTACATCCATCAGAATGGTTAAGATCAAAAACACAGATGACAACCTATGCTGGAGGGGACGTTGAGCAAGGGGAACACTCCTCCATTGCTAGAGGGAACATGAACATGTTCAGCCACTTTGTAAATCAATATGGTAGTTCTTCAGAAAACTAGGACTCAATCTACCCAATGATCCAGCCATACCACTCTTGGGCATATACCCAAGGGATACACATTCTTAGCCCAAAGGCATTAGCTCAACTATGTACATAACAGCATTATCCATAATACCCAGAACCTGGAAGCCCCTCAACTGAAGAATGGATTTAAAATTTTTATACATTTACACAATGTAGTACTACTCAGATAAAAGAAAAATGACATCCTGAAATTTGCAGGCAATGGATAGATCTGGAGAGTATCATCCTGAGTGAAGTAACACAGACTCAGAAAGACAGACATAGTATGTACTCACTCATAAATGGATTTTAGACATAAAGCAAAGGGTAACCAGGCTACAAGACACACACACACACACACACACACACACACACACACACACACACACACATACACACACACACACCCCCCAGCAGAAGGGGAAATAGAAAAGATCTCCTGAGAATATTGTGGTGGTCATGGGAGGAGGAGCAAGGGGAGATGAGAAGAGAACATGAGAGAATTGGATGATGGGGGAGCAAGAGAAAGTAGTGTATATCCTGATAGAGAGAACCATTGTGGAATTAGAGTGAAACTGATACTAGGGAACATCCAGGAACCCACAGGATGAGACCAGTAGGAATCCAAGCAATAGTTGAAAGGGATCCTAAACTGGCCTTTCCCTATTATCATATGACTGACCACCCTAATTACCATCCAGAAGCTGATGGAGGCAGATGCAGAGATCCATAGCTAAACACCCTGCTGAGGGAGAAGAGATTGCATGAGTAAAGAGCTCAGGATTATGATGGGAAATAGGCAGTCTTGTGCTGTTGGGAGCTTTCAGACTCTGAAATAACAGCTGATAAACCTTCATGGAATGGATCTGGACCCTCTGAATATGGATGACAGTCAAAAGGCATGAGCAGTTCCTGGAGCCTCTTGCAACTGAAACAGAGTCCATCCTGGGTCCATGAACAGGGTTCTTGAAGTCCATGCCTACTGGGAAAACACTTTTCTCAGTCTTGATACTTGGAGGAGGGTCTAGGTCCTACCTCAACTTGATATGCCAGACCAAACTGATTCACTTGCCTTCTCTGGGGAGTGAACAGGGTGGGGTTTGGGGGGAGTGAGGAGGGAAGGGAGAAGCTGGGGAAGGACTAGAAGAAGGGGCTGGAGAGGGAGCAGGAGAGGGTTTGGGGAAAAATTTTTAAATAAAAAAAGAAAAAATAGAATATCTGTTAATCAATTTAAAAAAAAAATAGGACAGCACAGACAAAGAGAAAAAGGATTCAGGCAAATAAACTAATAGGCTCCCAAACCTGAGAAAAACTATAAAATAATTATTTGAAATATAATAATAATGCATTATAAATAATATTAGTAATCTAAAAACTATAAAATAAATTAGATAATTATAAAAATAAAATTCAAACAGCAAGGACATTTAGAGAAAATTTGGAAATATTTCAAAACTATAATGTACTTAGCTGATAAACAAAAAAATCCATATCTGAGAACTCATAGATAAATGCCTATAGTATAGTTTATCGATTTACAAAGAAATGTATAAACTTACTGCAGCATACTTTTAATAAAGAAAGTTTAGAAACATACTCCATGTGTATTGATACAAAATTAATGAATCCTGTTTCGATGTTATCATGAGACACTAAACTTCTGCTTTATATATGACCCCAAATAATTTTTTTTAATTTATAAAGAAAAATCAGTTTCCATTAAGCTAAGCTGGTAGAGTAAACCCTGCATGTTTGTGCTGTCTCTCTTGGAAGAGCTGCAAATGAGTTTTAGGTCCTCTTATTTTATATGACTACAAACTGTCCTAATTGACTAAAATAGGCAAATCATTTTTATAATTGGAAGAAATAATGCTACATTTCTTTAAACTCTTAAAAGCCCACATATCTCACAAGTAATTTAGAATGAATGAGAAGCTTTCTGTCATGTTCTTTTTTCCCCACCATTCATAGAATCACCTCTCTGATGACCTAAAAATGTAAGAATTATGGGCAGTAACATAGTAGTACCCTGTATAATTGACTCAGACCAGTTATTTCTGATAACTGACTGATGAACTATTTCTATCAGTCATCAAGTACATATATTTCTCTCCAAAATGTGAACAAAAGAAATATGCTGAGATACTATCTTTAAAATTAATATTAAATAATTTGAATTATAAGTACAACAGTGCATATTTCCCTTTGTAAAGGATTATAAAATCTTCGCTCACCTAAATGTATTGGCCTCTAAAATTCCATAGCCTTTTCTTACCTTTCAGATTTCTTCATAGGATTTCTTTTTCTACTTCAGTTGGACTAAGATCCCTGAAACTATGCTAGCTTTGGAGGAAAAGTTTCAAATGACTTAATGGATCAAACCCAATTTAATTTGATGTAATTTTAAAACAGTCCAATATTCTAAATTTTGAAAATTGATATTTAGCTTGGAAATAATAACTAAATATTAAGAAAGAATAACTAAGGAAGTAACCTTTACCCTCACTGAAATTTTGCTGCATTTGGCAGTAATTTTTTAAACTGTAGCCTATAATCATATTCAACTTATTAAGTTCATTTCCAAAAATTGTGCCTTAGTGGCATAGATATAATAGCACAAATTATTAAGATTAATTGCTTATAATAGGCAATGTCAATTACCACATAGCATGAAATTTGCAATTAAGAGAAAATACTTTTTTAAACAAGTGTTTGGAGCTTGTAAACTTTATCCTACGTCTAAAATAAACAATATAATTTAATGATTAAAGTTTTCTACCATTTTTTAGTGCCCAGACAATAAGATAAGGGAGGGCAAGGAGAGATAATAAGAGAAGAGAGGAAAAGAAAGACATACAGAGAATTATCCATAATTTTAAAGGAGTAATTGCTATCATCATAGTCATAAACTCAAGGATACCTCTTACAGATAACAGTGAAGGAAGATCTGCAATATATTAAAGTATACTAAATGAGACTCTGAGACTATATCTTAGGCAGAAAAAAAGGAAAATGTTCCTAGGATACCTTTTGGTCACCCAAAATTAGAAATGCTAAAAGGAAAATGTAGAAAGAGGTTTCTGGCCTGCCTAGTGTCACAGGTGGGACCTGCTGTGCTCACCGCTGCTTTTCTGGACCAGCAATTCCAAAGTCCCAAAGAAACACACACACACTTATATTGATTTCATGCTATTCGGCCTATGGCTCAGGCATATTGCTAGCTAGCTCTTTCTTCTTAATTCAACCCATTTCCATTAATCTATCTGGCCACATGGCATGTGGCTTACCTATTTTATTACATCTTGCATCATGGGCAGCTGGATTGTCTCTCTATCTGACTCTGCCCTCCTCCTACCTATGCTCCAATTTCCCCTACCTACTCCTGTGATGCCTGCCAAGTTCCTTTGTATTCACAACATACTGAAAAACATTCCTACATCAGGAAAATGTAATGAAAATAGCAATATTGGGACAGTGGGACCATGGGACTGCTTGCTGCCTGCCCAGGGAGGGGATGGGGAGTTGTGGAGAAGAAAGAATGACCTGATGTGGTGGGAGGGGGAAGGGACCTTGAATAAGGATATACAAGGATAGAAAGTATGACTTCTTTGTTCATAATAAAAAAAGGAATTATATTATGCTCAATTATTAATTAATTATGTAATTTTGGTCAGAATTAAAGTCTTTACATTTAAAAAAAAGGAAGAAAGAAAATAGGATCAAAAGACAAAAGAACTAACTTAAAGAGACTTGGTAACCAAATTTGGGAGAATAAAAGGTAATTATGTAAAGCAAAGGATTATGATCGACAGAATAAAGTAAATATTCACAAGCCTAGGCCAATATGAATAACAAAGACAGCAAACAAATGGAACAGAAGGGAAAGCTTTGCTTTCAGTAGGATTCCAATTAACAAATGTAAAAATAATGATAGAAATAGTTTACCATCTGTCAGACACCATAGTAACAGTGCTAACAACAATCATCAACAGATGCTAAACTAGTGGGCACTTATAGTAGGAAATTTATTTGCATAGTCTCAAAGTACCTATCTATAAAATGAGAATTACAGACAGGGAGAAAAGGTGACATTAACATATAAAGTTTGTAGACACCATGCAAATTAAGTGATCAATGATAATATTACCAGGCTGATAAGGCAGCATTGCTACTTTCTGAAGTGACAATCTATGGCTGTCTTGTCATGAATGCATTTTCCTGAATTTAAACAATAGGAGTTTTCAGACACACTGAAATGGGAGGGCTTTCTAAATAACTTCCCAGCTGTGCATAGTGGTGCCTGCCCATAGTCCCAACACTGAGAGGGTAAGACAGGAAAAACAGGAGTTCAGATCAGACTCAACTACATAGTGAGATCCTGTTTTCAATACAATAAATAAGAAAACACACTAATTTTTCAGTACATATCAAAATCAATACCACATAGAATGGAGGAAACTAACAAACTATCCCATATCAAAGGAGCTTAAGGCATAATAATTTTAAAAAGTTGGGGAGACTTTCTGGGGTTCTAAACTAGCAACATATTATTAAGATAACTTTCAGTTGTTTCTTTTTTTTACTTTTTCTTATTATGAATTAAGAAGTCACACTTTCTATCCCTGTATATCCTTAATCAAGGTCCCTTCCCCCTCCCACCACATCAGGTCATTCTCTCTTCTCCACAACTACCCATGCGCCACCACCCCCCCAAACTGAGAAATTTCACCGATCCTCTAATTATGGGGAAAAATATTTAGAAATCTTCTAAATGGGGATAGAAGGAAGACCTTCCATGTAGAATATACAGGAACAAGCTTAGCCATGTTATCGATTTTGTCATTCTTTTAAAAACAACATTTTTAATTTATTGCAATTCTTGGCTATTTCATCTTTTAAGTCATGAATTAAAAATATTCACTGTCTCAAACATACTTTTTACAAAGACTTATGTTTCTGAAATAAAACATTTTTTGCTTAAAAAAAAAAAGTATACGATGAAGAAGGAAACTATTCTTCAATTTGTATGTCAAACAAGAGTTTTCCTAATATTATTTTCCTAAATGACATATTTTACTATGCTGAATATTTAATAAAACACAAATATTCCATGTTATTTTTAACTCTTAAATGCTCCCAAGTAGATTCATATAAAAGACAATTAAATTGAGGAGAAAATGGATTTAGTATGAAAGCAGATTTTATAGCAAACACAAATGTTTTTAGTGGATCTAGAACACCTCTTTGCTCTCTGGGGATAAGAAGTATTGCTTTTTTATGTATATGAGTGTTTATCCTGGATGTATGTCTGTGCACACATGCATCTCTGGTGTCTGTGCCTGCCAGAAGTAGACATCAGCACCCCTGGGACTGTAATTAAAGATGGCTATAAACCACCACGTAGATGTTAGTATTAAACCTGGGTCCTCTGAAAAAGCATCCAGTGCTCTTAACTGTTGGATCTCCTCTCACTCTTATCTTAAAAGTATATATTTACTTTTCTAACCGTGAGAGTGGGAATTAAACCCAACTGCCTTCCCAGGTTGTCATTTTTCCACAGCATAGACTAGAACCTGTAGAATAAATTGCTAAACCAGATATGATCCTCATTGACTGATACCTGCAAAGTCTTGTACACATTTCTATCATTGTGGAAAAGTGAAGTCAAAAAATAACAATTCTACAAGTTACACTTGATCAAATAGAAGAAAACATAAAAATAACCAAGACAATGGCCTTATTTTTAACATTTTAAATAAGATAAAATAATTACATGTATTTATAGTATTATTAGCACTTTGTTTTGTTTTGAGAGAAGTGAACAGCTTAAGTAGCATTTTTGACAGGGATGTTACAAATGTTCTTGCAGAAATCTATTGATGCCTTAAAAACTTAATGTAATTTATTTTATTTCTACTCTTGTGATAGAAAACTTAATTTCTTACTAAAATATAAATTTCTAGATCTACATTTCAGTTGGTTGTATGGGTAGGTATGATCAAATATAGAGGTAGTTGTGAAAAGTTGACTCTCTTTTATAAATTTTTGTTTATGTTTTTAAGATTTATTTTATTTTTATTTAATGCTTGTAGATAGATACATGTATGTGTAGTTGGAAGTTTTTTTTTCCATTAATAACTCACAAATATCCATCAGCCACTTCCCAAATAATTGACTCAGACAGAGGCTTAATATTATAGCAAATGATAGGCCAGTAATTAAAGCATAATACTAACCAACTCTTACACTTAAATTAACCCATAATTCTTATCTATGGTTAGCCACATGGCCTGACACCTTTTTTCAGTCCAGAATTCTCATCTTGCTTCTTCTGTATCTGTATCTGGTGACTGCATCTCTGTCTTTCCCTTTCCCAGAATTCTCCTAGTCTGGTTGCTCTGCCTATACTTCCTTCCTGGCTACTAGTCATTTGGCATTTTATTAAACCAATACAAATAATGAATCTTTACAGTGTGCAAGAGCATTATTTCATAGCATGTATGTGCTTTCAGATTCCCACAGAGGCCAAAAGTCTTCTCTAACAATAGGATATGCTCACAACCATGAAGTCATCTCCCTAGCCCTTTGAAGTCTCTTGTATGCTTGACATACCTTATGTTTTTCTAGATACCCTGTTAGGAGGGAATAACAAAACCAAATTCTTATTTCCAATATTTATGTCTTTTTAAATGATTTTTCTAATGGTGATAAACAGCATTTCTGTAAAAAAAATAAAATGACATCATAAGTTCTTATGTTTATATGAATTGACTACATCAGTAATTTTACCATAGTGTGTTATGTGATCTGTATCTGTAATGTGAACACAGAAATATATATTAGAAAGAAATAAATATCTATATCTTAAGTGTCATAGAATTAGTGCTAAGTAAATATCAACCAGAATAAAGACTGAATTTTATTAAATTTGCTTTTGACAATAGTTAAAATAAGACTTTTTCTGATTGTTTCTTTCACATAATAATTTTTGTGCAGCTTAAGTATTACAAAGTCAACTTTCTTACTGAGCCACATTTATCAGTCCTATATTTTTCCTTCTCTGTAATTTGAATTTTGTTTGATGATTATTTGCTTTGGCCTTACACACGACCATCTAGTAGGATAGTATTATGGCTTAATAGTCCAACCAAGATAGCACCATCTGAGTTTGTAAGTTCAAATTCTGTTTCAACCAAAAGTAACTCAGTTCCCTCATCTGTCCTGTTTTTATTTTCCTTTTTTTTGTGATGAAGAATACTATTCAATTTATTATTTATATACATTAACTTGGTATGTGTAAAATACCAAGAACATTTTCAGAAAAAAAAAATAGGTTCAGGCAACATGAGTAATTATTACTGAAACTGATCTTGAGCACTCTTTAGATCTAGGATCTAGTATTACAGTGCTTATGTGTAAGATCTCAACTTTAATTGCTTTCTGTAATAATATTTTATCTTTCTGATGCCTAACTTTGGGGATTTAGATTTAGTAAAACTAGTTTTGTTTTTTCCCAAGGAAGCAGCATTTACATGTCAATTTAGTTAGAGTTTTATTTATTGGTATATTTGTTGTCTAATTCACTCATTTCTGCTTTGTTTTTTTAGACTAATTTACTTTCTTACATTTTTATTGCCTTTACTCTGTCTGCTCCCAAAATGTCTCACTTAACAGCATGAAGTATAAAATGAGGCCATTTTATTTAATATTCAAACTTAATATTACACTCCCCGGCCATATTGGGAACAGCTTTGTAATTCTCAAGAGTTTCTTAAGTTTGACAATGTTCTATATCTAAAATCTCAGCATAGCTTATTACTTTCAGGAAAAACATCGGGAAATTGTATCCAGGCCACATAGACACCCTATGTTCTTTACTGCTTTTGTTCCCTCATGCCATCCTGTCCAGCAGATCCTGTCCTCTGCAGTGAGTAAAGCAGGTGCCTCCATCACTAGTCTGCAAAAGCTTATCCCGGGTCTGTGGGCATATGTAGACAGAATGAAAAAAAATATTCAAATGATGTAAGCTTCCAGTATCCTCCATTGTAATCGTCCTACAATCAGATTTATATGCTAAACACCATGTGCTTCAAGGTGTGTGTGTGTGTGTGTGTGTGTGTGTGTGTGTGTGTGTGTGTGTGTGTGTATGTGTTTCCATTTAGGGCCAAATGAAGGTAAAAGTTAAACAAGGTAAAGATTTGGGAAGCCTAGGCATGAAACAGTCAACAAAGGATCATAACCAAATGGGAGGTAGGTACTGAGCAGTGGTTGAGTTCTGAATACATTTTTAATACACCACCAACAAGATTTGCTGGTGGATCATAAGGAGCTTTCCTGAGATCCACACTATATATAGTTATATATATATATATATATATATATATATATAATATAGTTCTCTTTCACTTCATCATTCATTTATCATTCACCATTGTTTTGTCTGTAGGTGCCAAACACTTATGGCTATGCTACAGAAAAGATGAATAATTCATGCTTCTCTTTCTGAGGAGCACACTGAGTAATGGAGTACAGAGACAAGCATATTCAAAAAAAGAAAATCTATTCAAAACAAATGAATAATAACAACACAAAGAAAGATGTGGCAAACTGAAATTGTCACAGGAAAAAGGAAATGTGATGTGAACCAGAATTTGGAGAATAAACAAAAACTGGAGATACGGAAGAAGGTTAATTTCTGAGCTAAGCAACAACAACAAAAAAAATGAGGATGATTCTGTTTCTTTTAGTTATTCAAATGGAGGAGGCTGAGACCCAGAAAAAGTGTGCCTGTGGATAGAAGGGGATATGCAAATGAATGCATGCGATTTAGCAGAGTGTATAAAAGTGCACTTCCTTAAAGAACCACTCTTTTGAATCACAGGAATTCATTACCTACACAATTTGCCTCCTACATTTCAACTCCAAAGAGTTATAATTGTGGTTGGCATTTCACAATCCTGTCTCTGTATTCTGTAATGCTTAAAGGAATACGGTTTTTCCCCCCTGAGTAACTCTATTGCCTCCCTCTCTGTGTACCTTATCACTGCCTCCCATATACATTTGATAAATGTCCAAATCCTACCTCACAACGTTTCCCATGCCACATCTGAAGAAAGCAGTTCTAAAACTCTCTTAACTTGACATATTCAGACCTCCATGGGTTTTGCTCTTCTGCCTTGGCTTTATCTGCAAGATATCAACAGTCACAACTACAGAGGGACTTTGAGAAGATCTTACCAATCACTAAATTGTTGAGAAGAGAATCTATTCCATAGTTTATTGTCAGTAGAGTCTAGGAATCATTGCTTGCTAAAAGATAAAGTACTAGTTAATATGTATACTCTGGAGACAAACTAAATGAATTTGAATCTAAATTTAGTTACTTAATACTGGGGGAAAGTTATTTTCTTGTGTAATGTCCAATATTCTTCTACAAAAATGTGGAGGAATCACAATCTCTTCAGGTGTGGAAGACCCCTACAATTGGCAACTGAGTCCTATATGGTTTTCTTGCCTTAATAAATGATGAGTGAACATTCCTGCATACATTTGTGACTTTTTGTGAGTGTAAATTAATAAAGAATAATTAAAATAGAATTTTCATTTCAATGACTACATATAAATTTTGCTGTTATTAGTAATTTAACCAAAAAGTTGTATTAATTAAAAATGTCAGTATGTAGTATTAAGGTGTATTTTTCCATACATGTATTTAGATATTTAAAACAGCTATTGTTTTATCATAAAGAGGTTTCATGGCATTTTTCTTCATGGTAGTTTTTTAATACATTTATTATTATGTGTTTTATTATTTAATTTAGACTATAGCTTATTGATTAAGACTCGTCTTATTTTTCAATAAGAAATGCACTCACTCATTTTACCCACACACCCCCAAAATAGACTTCAAACCAGTATAATACATTGAGCATTTTTATTTTCCCTGGGTGATTATAATTTTCTTCAGTAATATAATACTATATTTCAAATATAGCTATCTGTTTTCTCACATACTTTAATTTTAGTAAAAGAAACTCTGAAGAAAAACAACAGAAACAAAAAATACTATGCTGTTTAACTGACAATACTTTCTCATATTTACTGAGCATTGTTCATGTCCTAGATGGTGTTCCTGAGTCAATATCTTGTTCTCTGTGACCAAGACAGTGTTAGTAGCTAGGGCTATGAGCCAATCCCATAACATAAACAGTAATTACTCATTATTGCTTCTAAATCTGTGGATCATCTGAACAATACCAGTTTTATCAAAATTTACACATCTTTCTATAGTCAAGTATCTAGGCAAAAGACCATTTAAATGACATACTATGAAGAAAAAAGTTGATAATGTTTATAAACATCACAAAGTCTGAGGGTATCAAGATATGAGAAGCAACATGGACCCTGGAAAAATGGGAAGATCATTAAGAAATACAACATTTCTACAGTGTACTTTTCCTTACCATCATTTTCATAATAAGCTGTGATATACTGACAATCAGAAAACCTAAAGCTCAAGAAATCTTAAGGAGAATTTAAAAGTTTAAGATTAAATCATCCTGAAAATTAGAAAGAACATTTAATTGAGTGAAATATTACAGTTCATAGAGCCAAGACTAAAGAACTGAGAGAATTCAAAAGCCCTCAATAGTTGTGTGAAAACTAAATACACAGGACAATTTAATTAAGAACCAAGTCCTGAGACTAAATTAAACCTTTATTCCTGCAAATATTTATCCCCAAAGCAGTATATGTTCTTATAACCTGCTTGGAAAAGATCTACAGAGTATGGTATTTTCTAGGTTGAGGGAAAAGGTGTCATGACACATTTGACTAACTGAAGACATTCTTTTTGGATAAATGATGTTTTAAGTACTTTACAAACAAGTAGAAATATATTGTTTATCATAGCTTTCAAACACAAAGACATAACAACTACCCTTCACAGACTATTGCTCAAGATTTTGTGAATACAAACAGTAAAATCATGACATAGCTTGCACAAATATTTTTAAATATTATTCCAAACAATCATCAGATTAAAAAATGGATTCCAAACTTCATGTCACTCATGAACATTTCTAATCATCTGGCAGTATTCTATAGTGAAATCGGAAGTGATTATGCATCTGCTCACAAAAATGTTATTACATTTCTTAAATATGTATATATTCTAGATATGGAAGCTTAAAATAAATAATTTATACTGAGTAAGGTCTGTCATCACCTAAATTAAATAATCACAGCATTAATCTCATAATATAATTTGTCATTATGTCATTATCAAGTGTGGTGATATATTTTATATTTAATAAAATCAGCCTGGCATATCAGAGAACAGAATCACTCAGCAAAGCCATGAAGGTCAGAAAGTGGTGACCCATGCCTTTAATCTCATCACTCAGGAGACAGAGATCTGTCTAGATTTCTTTGAATTCAAGGCCTAACAGCCAAGCAGTAGTAGCTCACACCTTTAATCCTAACTCTAGGATTATAATACAGAGTTGAACTATGAAGTAAAACAGCTAGATGGGAAAGATATTTAAGGCAGGAACATTCTGTAAAAATGACCAGCCAGGCTGAGGACTCTTGAAGATAGCATTTACCCTGTTCAGCCTGAGAAGTTGGCTGGGTGAGAATTGACTGTGGTCTGTTTATTTTCTCTGATATTCTAGCTTTCCCCCAATATCTGGCTCTAGGTTTTCATTATATACTAAAATGCATGTAATAATCAAGTCTTCTTGTCACTCTTTAGGAGAAATAATTCAATTGCTATTTTTATTTAATAAGATCTAAATATTAACTCTAGTTTTGAATATAAAATGTACATTGGAATATAAAAGGCAGAGAAGGGTATACCATGTGAATCCCAGAAATAAACTCTGAAAACACTCTTGATAGTTGCATATTTAAAAAGTATGTGAAAAAAATTTTCTACAATAGGAACCCACAAGCAGACACAGGATTCCACTAGACACATCAGACAAATATACATCTCCTCCCTAGTACATTCTCTTGACTTTTTGAAAGTTAACTTCCAATTTACTAATTAATTGGTTTCTGATTTCCAATTTTAGAATTAACAGGGAGAAAAGACACATTACTGTTACACAGTTATAGTTAATTTTTCATCACCTAGATGCAAAAATTGGAAAAAGTTACTATCATCTTCATTATAACAAAAATATGTCTAGTTGCAATTCTGATAGGTTATATTTTATATAAAATCCAGCTACTAGATATATGAAAATGCACACTTAAGTAAGGCTAAAAGCAGAAAATAAATTACTGTGAAAATAAACCATCTCAGAGCCCATTCCCTATAGAAAACACCTAACTCAGCCTTGATACTGGGATAAGGGACTTGGACCTACCTCAACTGGATATTCCAGACTGAACTGACCCATCTGGGGACTCCTTGTCCTCCTTAGGGAGTGGATGGGGGATGGGGTGAGGAGAGGCTGAGGGAGGACAAGGAGAAACTGGGAGGAGGGAAGAGGGGGGAAGCAGTAGATATGGAAAAAAACTTTTTAAATTAAGAAATGGAAAAAAGAAAATAAACAAGAAAAGAAAATTGAGCCATTTTAACTTGAGCTTTAACTGCTACATAACATTGCATTTGATGGGCAACCACATGCCGTTTTAATACATATACACATTGTATAATACTTGAATCATGGTAAATACATCTATCTCTTAAATTGTCAGTTATTCATGATGAATAAATAACTTTTCTATAAACTTTTAAAAGACCAAAAGTACATTATTAAATATAATCAGTAGTCACTTGGCTATGTAAAAAAATATCAGAACTTGGGCCTGAGTTTGGTAACAGAAACCTATGATCCCAGTAGTGTGTAGCTTGAGATAGGAAAATCATGAACTGAAGGTCATTCTGAGATCCTAAGAGGGTGCCATCACAAAACACAAACAACAAAATGGAATTTCTTTCTTTACTATGATAATAGTACACCTTGGTCTACTTTCTCTGTTCCCCCTATTTCCTGCTAAATTCAGCTGGTCCTCCATTTGTTCACCATAAACTTCCTACCAGGTCAATCTTTTCAGATCCCAGGTGAGTTAATCCTATGCTACTTTTCTTTGTCTGTCTTACTTATTTCTGAAGACAAAATGGCTTTGAATTCCATTCATGTCACAAATTAGGAGGTTTTAGGAAAGAAGTTGTTATTTTTTTATCATTTCTTGTGATGGGATAATAATAATATCTGAGTCTCCATTCCTACATTTGCTATTGTCCTTATTTATAGTTTTCTCAACTAACAGATGCATGCTATTTCAATTTCTTGGGTGCAGAAGCAGAGATGGAAAATGCAGATATCTCTTCATCGGTCCTTTTGCTTTGAATACACCCCATAACGGAATTGCTAAAGTACAGGTATTGTACCACTGTTTTGCAAACACATTCTACTGTACTGATTTTATATTACCAACAATGTACAAGCATTCCCATTTCTCACCTTTCTCACTAATACTTATCTTTTGTCTAGTTTGCAATAGTCATTATTAGAAGATTAAAGCCACATCTATGACATTTTCTTTTGCATTTCCTAGGTGATTAATGATAGTGTGAATTTTTTCATATGCTTGTTGGCTAGTAGTATGTCTCCTAAAATTATGTTAATATTATAAAATAACATTCAATGTCAAATACTAAAACTAAAACCTAATATTTCTAAGATATTACCTTCTAAAATAGTATATAAATTGATGAAACTCTAATAAAAACTCAATGTTTGATTTTTTTAATTTCAGATTTTATGTAATAAGGTCAACTGGCATTCTGTGTCTCTAGGACACAAGTTGGAATACAAACATACATGCTATGCTATCACAAATGAAGTTCACGCTATCACAAAGTACATGCTATCTGCATAACAAAGTGCACACTATCACAAAGACCATGCTATCAGAAAGTTCACACTATTACAAAATACACACTATCACAAAGTTCATGCTATTGTTAAGTACATGCTGTCACAAAGTACTCACTATCACAAACTTCATACCATCATAAAGTATAAACAACCATAAACAAAGTATACATGATCACAGTTCACACTATCACAAAATACATGCAATCACAAACTAAGTTCATACTATGACAAAAAAAGTACACACTATCACAAACTAATGATCATGGGATCACAAATTAAAGCACATGCTATCACAAGAAGAAGTACAAACATGAAATTCTTAAAAATGTCCCCATATTCTTTTTAAAAAACTCAATATTTGTATAATTACTATTTCCACTATAAACAATAGTTTTAAAGTAATGTATTTTTTTACAAACTTGGAAAGAGATAATTAAAGGATGACTTGCAATAATTGGAATCTATAATTGTGTTGTAAACAGAAATGAGCAAATATATCAATAAAATAAATTCAGAGTTTAGAAATAGATAAATAAAATAAAAACAGAGAGTTCAGAAACAGACAATTGTGGAAAACATAATTAAGTTGATAAAAGTAAAAATCTTAATTTAGAAGTAGATAGATTGCTTCTGTAATCAAAAGCAATGTCATACTTAACTTTTTATAAAATAAGCAAATTTTTAAATGTAAAAGAATAATAATATAAATTATGTGTAAAAGAAATAAATCTTTTGATTCATTTAGCATGATATTAATTCTAGTAAGAAAGACTGATATATTTGAAAATTCAAATATTCTAAGTATGATATGTTATATGTATGAAGGCTAAAGAAAATGCAGAATAATTTTTAGTATATAATAATAAATTTCCTAAGTGCCTGAAATATAAAAGCAAAAAAGGTATAGTGGTTAAATATATGTAAGGAAACAACCTTTCTGCAAAACTTAAGAAAGGACACTGAATCTCACTAGTATTCAACAAAATGCAAGTAAAAGAACAAGCTATTATTTGTTTCTATTACTTACTTGAAGAAACCCTCACTTGCTAACAGCATATCACACTGACCTTCTATAAAACTGTTGCCTATGTGGTAGAGAGATTGCTCAATGGTTAAGAGGATTTGTTGCTCTCTCAGTCTCAGCTCTCAACACTCACATGGTGGCTTATTGCCATTAGTAACTCCACTTCACTTCCTAGGGACTCAGCAGCTTTTTCTGGCACCAGGCACACATATGGTGTGCATATTTACATGGAAACAAAGCATTCATACATATAAAAATAGATCAAGTACATGAATAAATAAATGAAATAGTGGTTAGTTGATAGAACTTACGTCAGAAGGAACTTAGGAGCTGTTCAAAAGTCACGAAGTGTTTGAAAATTGAAAAAGAAAAAAGAAGAAACACTGTACATAATAACTGAATCTCATGTTTGATTCTAAACTAGGTCTTTTCAGTATAAAGGACATTGCTTTGATGTTTGGTAAAACCTGATTAGGTGGAAGTATTTAAAAAAAAAAGGGAAGCCTTGGCCACCTTAATCAGAGCTTATCAGATCCCCCACTGGTGGAACATGCAAAGACTCTCTTTCACCAAAGAGATCCTGCATTCCCTGTAGCCGAAGCTAATCCAGGAGGCTGTTCCAAGAAGCTGAGCCCAGCCAGATTCAGAGCGCCAGAAGTCTGGAGCCCAGACCTAAGTGACAGAGAAGGTACTCACATCTCCATGAGGAGAACAGAAGTCCCATAGCGTTGCTCTTATCTTAATTGTGTGAAACCCTAATTGTGTAAATAAATGAGTGTTGTACAAAAAAAGCCTAAGTTAATATTTATTTCTTGATATTGCCACTTATATTCTAGGTAAAAAAAATTGTCATCTTACTGGTAGAGAACACACAAGATTAAAGTATTTATAAATAATCTGTAAATGTTATTTTACACATAAATGCTTGTTATCTAAGAAATCACACTTCAGAAACTTTTCACTAAACTGCAAATATAAAATGACCAATACTAGTTATTTTCAAGGATATTTAAATTTTTGCATCCTACCAATAAATCATTTTATCTATAATATATAATTCTCTGTTGCTGTAAGACTAAATTAAAGCTATGTGCATTTAATTCACCAATCTGATGATGCAGCTCTAGAGAAACTATGTAAGAAGCAGATCTGCTAGAAGTGGCTGCCCCTCTAGCTAGACTTCATGCTTAGAAGATGACTGGTCAGTGAAGGAAAAGATCCAAATATCTTACTCTCAGAACAAAGACCTTCAAGAAAAAAAAATATTGGTTTTTATTTCAACAACTTGTTCAAAAGGTCTTTTTACCCTTTTCCTGTAATGTGCTTATAAACTGAAGACATCCAATATGTTGTACTTATCTTTCTTATATAAAACATCAGACTGTCAAAACAATGATGTATCTTCATTTTTTAGAGTCATATATTATATCAAAAATCATTGTCCTAGCACTTGATTTTAGACACTTGCTTTTTAAAATTAAAGTTATGAGCTGGAGAAATAGCTCAGTCATTAAAGGCTAGGCTCACAACCAAAATATAAAGTCAAAGTTACAGCCTCTTTGTGATTAATGGGAATCATAACAAATATTAATTCTAACAGAACGTAGAAAGTGGCAAAATGAGGCTGAGGTTGGGGAGCAATCTTATTGTCCTTGATTATTACCCTTGAAGGATTCATAAGTCCTCAGATAAACTGCAGTTCTCCAAGGAATCTTCAGATTAAGTATCTGACACTTAAAGAGTGTCACATTGTTTACTTTTTGTCACTGAAGTTCAGAAAACTACAAAGAAAACTTTACAAGTGGCTGGAGAACAGCCATCATTTCTGTTAGGATCATGCTAATATATAGCAAGCATGTCTGAAATTCTCAAAAAAAATAAATTTTCAAAAAATTATGTAGAAAAGATGGATGGCTAAAAAGACAGTACCTGTACTCTAATTCATAACAGTTATGCTAGAATTGTGCATTACCATCTTGCATAGCTTCTATAGTAGAAATGGTCCTGACTACCATTTTTTTCTCACCTTGAGTCAGTTTTTGGAAAGATAAGAAGTGTTTGTTATCTTAGGATCTAGGTTAAAAAATGAACTTTACATTTTATGTTTAAAATATATACCAGGAGCAATGAGTAAGAGTTTAGTTTTGCTGTTTTCTTGAAAAAAAACTTTTAAATTATCTAGGTGAATGATCAGTTTTTAAAATAATTTGGAGCTTTTGGGGTGTTTCTTTAAATTAAATCTTTGTGAGAATTCTTTTCACCCTTAAAAATTATAAAATAAACATATTTGCTTACATGTAACTGAAATTCTTAGACTTAAAAATGTTTTTAAAAAAGAAAAATAAAATAATCCATATAACCATATCTAAGCAATTCAAGCGTTTAAATCAATATACTAAATATTGGAGATAAACTGTTTTCTACCAGTTTCCAATTTGTAAATTTCTCCCAATAAAATAAAAGTGGGATCTTGAGTCAGAGCATGAGAAATGCTCTTCTAAACAGGCACCACAAAGTCCTAAGGGCCACTTCAGTTTTATTTATATCCTCTCTAGATTGATGATCTCCCTCACAGAGCAAGCTTTTCCTATAGTATACACTCTTGACAACGGCTTATTTGGCCACTTTGAAAAATGATGTTGCCATTTGTCTAAGGCCAGAAAGTGTAATCTGTGATACAAAGCCTTGGAAATATTCTGTGATAGTGGGAAAAGACAAGCCAGTGAGCCAATAGACCATCCACTGACTTTTTATCTAACATAACTCATACACTCTGGCATTAATGTGCTGAATATTTCTCAATATCTGCCATGTGGGGCAAAAGAAAAAAATATTTAAGTAAAGATTTTGACTACTCTCCATTCTGAGTCTTCTACACTACCAAGTATAAGTAACTGTGCTTGTGTTTTTATCTGTGATGAAGCACATATTTGTTCTTTCTTCTCAGACTATTTAATGTGGGTAAGTAAATGAGCAGCATGAATGGGTGTTGTCATAAATGGGGAGATCATAAGCGTGGGTATGAAACAGAGAGGTCTGATAACTGAGTTTGATGGAGTGCATGATGTAAAATCACCAAATAATAAATATATATATATATAATAAAACAAAAAAGATTAAATTTTTTATGTTTTTCTCTTCAAATCATACTTTATGTGCTGAGGGGACTTTCTTTTCTGGTATAATCTATCTGGCATTCTGTATGCTGGTTGTATCTTTATAGGCATCTTCTTCTTTAGGATAGGATAATTTTGTCTCTGATTTTGTTAAAAAAAAAAATTTCTGGGCCTTTCAGTTGATTTTTTTCCTTCTTTCTCTATTCCAATTATTTTTAGATTTGGTCCTTTCATGATGTTCCAGATATTCTGAATATTTTGTACCTGGATTCCTTTAGATTTAACATCTTCTTTGACTGAACTATTCATTTATTCTAATTTGTCTTCAATTTTTGAAATTCATTCTTCCAGTCTTGAGGATAACCTCTGAGATTTATATTTGACATCCTAAGGTTTCATTTCCAGCTTTATTTCAGTTTGGGTTTTTCGTGATTCTATTCCTTTGTTAAATTATATCTCCTATCTTGAAATGTTTTCATTATTTTATTAAACTGTGTTTTCAAGGACTTTATTAAGATATTTTCATATCCTTTTTAAAGCTCTTGAAAACATTTATAGTAGCTATTTTGAACTGTCTTGAACTTCACCTAAATTGTTTTTCTTGGGCCTATAGCTGTAGTTGCTAGCCTCCTGAGGAGGCAATTGTCTTTGTTGTTTATGTTTGTGGTTTTGCATTGGCTATAAGCTAGAGTTGTGTTGTTTGTTGTATTTTTGGTGTAGATATCTGTTCTTGTCATTGTTATATAAACATTTATTTTTTGGTTGTTGTTGCCCACTCTAGATCCCAGGCATATATGCTGGCTGTGGGGTCCCTGTTAGAGAGCATTTCTGCAGGTCAGCTGGTGACATGGTGGGTTAGGCAGAAAGTATGAGAGAGGCGTTATGAAAGCCTAAGTGAATCCTGTGTCTATAGGAAGAGATGGAATCACCACAGAAAGGAGGAGGGCATCAGGAGAGTTCCCACAGGCAGGCTGAAGGAAAACTGAGAATAAGTCTGAAGATATCTGAATGAACAATAGAAAATATAGTGAAAATCACCTATATGTTTCTTAGACAAGTGCATATACTCAGGCTCCTGGTGGAAAGTATTTTTGTTGGTTGATGGGTTACAATGTAATGGAGATGTCATAGAAAGACAGGCTTGGGGAAACACTGGGAAAGACCCACTAATTACTTCTTTTAATGTGCTTTCTTTCTGACAGTCATGTGCTGGGGTACTAAGGATTATAACAATGAAAGAATTTATAGGGCATATAATGCCTTATTAGTAGACGTTGAACAGCTACAACAATAAGATAACTATTACAAAGATATATCAGTAAACAATTAAATTATCAGCAGATGCAGAAAAGAATGATTCCATGTAACAGTATTGTTGCAGCTGAAAAAAACTAAATAAGTCTCATGGTACAAATAACATTTAAAGAAAAACACAAAGAGGAAATTAGCAAGAAAACACCACAAGAAAGCAAGGCTTCTTCAGCTTCTGATTCCCAATACATACATTCCCTGTGTAGATGGCACAGGGATTTTGTTGCATAATTAGACTATGCTTTATAAATCATTCCCTTTTTAATTTATCTTTACTTATAAGTAATAATCACCAATAACTATATTTTCATTTTAAATATTCACCGTGGTAGATAATTTTGTGATAAAATAATAAACTATGGCGCTCACTTATTTGTTAAACACTAGCCTAACTGTGCTGAATTTGTTTGTAGATGTGATTAGGGTTTACAGCCAGTTGACTGTATATGAAGAAAATTATTCTCCTTTGGCTATGTGGCTGAGATGCTTACAGTTCGATAAACATCTTAAAAGCAAAAACTGTTTATGTGAAGAATTTCCCACTCAACTACTGTGTGCCTTGTCCTTGGAGTTGAAACAGTTTATCTTGGAAAGAGGTTTCCTTACACCTGGTAAATAAACAAGTCATACCTCTCAAGAGGTTTATGAAACATAAGATTCACCAGGGTCCTCCCCAAGGTTCTGTAAATAGTAATGATTTCTGGGGAAAGACTGGCCAGCTTTACTGTCTGAGTGTCATGCACAGAGCTTCTACAAATTTCCTAGGTCTGATTCATCAACAGTATTCTCATGGACTTTTTGGTGCATTCACTTCATTTGAATTACTCATGCTCCTGGAGGAAATCTTTTACCTATACTTCTATAAGTACCCTCAAAATCATATTGGTCTACTAATTCAGATTAGAGTGGGAACATTTCCTCCCTTTATCATAGGTGTTCTATGAAAAAGTTTTTGTTTACTTCCCCCAGCAAAGTGTCATACAACAACTTAACATGGAAATCCTGCCTGAATTTCCAGTCAATCATCATGATCTAAGAACTTCATATGGGTTGTCTATGTACCATCAACTTTTGCCAGAGCTTTTAGCTTCACTTACAGTTTTCAAATATGCAAGCTTCTTATCATATGACCCTAAACCCTAACATAAAACTAGAAAGGAAAAAGAGTTTAAAGAAGAGTAAGCATGAACATGAGAGAGAGGGAGGGAGGGAGGGAGGGAGAGAGGAAGAAAGAGGGAGGTTATATTGGTTATATTGCTTCTTACTCTGAAAAATCAACATTATTAGTGTGATTATTTTAGGGGTTTTTTCTTTATTTTTATTTTTTATTTTTTTCTAATTTGATTTATTTATTTATTTATGAATAAAGTCATACTTTTTATCTGTATATATCCTTGTTCAAGCTCCCTTCCACTTCCCAGCCCTTCCAGTCACTGTCTCTTCTCCATATCTCTTTATCTCCTACTCAGCAAGGGCATGAGGTCCAAAGGTCCTAATATGGCTTAGTTCATCATCTACTCCTGGCAGTTCCAGTTTCCTCACTTAACATCAAGACTGGGAAAGGTGTTCCTCTGGAGGGAGTGGGAACCAAGGTGCCAGTCCAAGGTGTTTCAGATCCTAAGCTGTTCAGAGGTTGTGGTTTGCAGCATGGATATGTTTTGGTTTTTGCTTTTTTGTTTAGAGTCCACTAATGAGTGAGTATATCCCCTGCTTGTCTTTCTGGGTTTGTGATACCTTGCTCAGGAGGGTATTCTCCAAATCCATCCATTTGCCTGCAAATTTTAGAATATCATTTTTTCTTATTGCTGAGTAGTACTCCATTGTGTAGATGTACCACAGTTTGTTAATTCATTCTTCAGTTGAGGGGCATCTAGATTGTTTCCATGTTCTTGCTATTACAAATAATGCTGCTATGAACATAGTTGAGCTAATGTCTTTGAAGTGCAAATATGTGTCTGTAGGGTATACGCCCAGAAGTGGTATTGCAGGATCTTTGGTGAGATTGAATCCCAGTTTTCTAACAAACCATCATACTGCGTTCCAGAGTGACTAAACATGCTTAAACTCCCACCAACAATGAAAGAGTGTTCCCCTTGCTCCACAACCTCTCCAGCATAGGCTGTCATCTGTGTCTTTTATCTTAGCCAATCTGAGAGGTGTAAGATGGTATCACAAAGTTGTTTTGATTTGCATTTCTCCAGTGGCTAAAGGTGTTGAGCACCTTTTCATGTGCCTTTCAGTCATTTGTAGGTCTTCTGCTGAGAATTCCCTTTTTAGTTCTGAACCCCATTTTTTCATTGGGTTATTCAAGATTTGGGGCTCTAGTTTCTTGAGTTCTCTATATATTTTAGAGATCAGTCCTCTATCATTGTAGGGTTGGTGAAAAGCTTTTCCCATTCTGTAGGCTGTCGTTTGTCCTATTAACATTATCTTTGGCTTTACACAAGCTTCTCAATTTCAGGAGATTCCACTTAATGATTGTTGTTCATAGTGTCATGCCACTGGTATTATATTTAGGAAATGGTGCCAATTTGTTGGAGGGTATTTCCCATTTTCTTTTCTATCAAGGTCAATGTGGTTGGGTTTATGTTGAGGTCTTTGATCTACTTGGATTTGAGTTTTGTGCAGGGTGATAGGCTTGGATATATTTTCATTATTTTATACACTATCATCCAGTTATGCAAACACCATTTGTTAAAGATACTATCTTTTTTCCATTGAATATTTTGGGTCTCTTTGTCAAAGATTAGGTGTTCATAGGTTTTTGGTTTAATACTCGGATCCTCAATTTGATTCCATTCATCCATAAGTCTATTTTTATGCCAGCACCAGGCTGTTTTTATTACTGTGGCTCTATTGTATAACTTGAAGTCGGGGATGGTGATGTCTCATTGAGGTTCTTCTATTGATCAAAATTGTTTTGGCAATCCTGGCTTTCCTGCTATTCCAAATGAAGTTGAGTATTGTTCTTTCAAGGGCTGTAAATTTTGTATTGGGATTTTGATGGGAAGTGCATAGAATCTGTAGATTGCTTTTGGTAGAACTGCTATTTTTATTATGTTGACCCTACCTATCCAGGAACATGGTAGAGCTTTCCATTTTCTGATATGCTCTTCAATTTCTTTCTTCAGTGATTCAAATATTTTGTCAAATAGATCTATTACTTCTTTTGCTATAGTTACTTCAAGGTATTTAATACTATTTTCAGCTATTATAAAGGGTGATGTTTCCCTTATTTCTTTTTTAGCTCTTCTATCTTTAGTGTATAGGAGGGCTACTGATTTCTTTGAGTTAATCTTATATCCTGCTATATTGCTGAAGGTGTTTATCAGCTGTAGAAATTCCCTGGTAGAATTTTGTGGGTCACTTATGTATACAATCATATCATCTGCAAATAGAGATAGCTTCACTTCTTCTTTTCCAATTTGTATCCCTTTAATCTCCTTTCGTTCTCTTACTTCTTTAGCTAAAACTTTGAGAACTATATTGAATAGATAAGGGGAGTGAGGACATCCTTATCTAGTTTCCCTGATTTTAGTGGGATTGCTTTGAGCTTTTCTCCATTAAGTTTGATACTGGCTGTCGGCTTCTTGTAAATCGCCTTTATTATATTTAGGTATTCTCCCTGTATTCCTGATCTCTCCAGGGCTTTAATCATAAAGGAGTGTTGGATTTTGTCAAAGGCTTTTTCAGTGTCTAAGGATATGATCATGTGGGTTTTTTTTTCTTCAGTTTGTTTAGATGATAGATGACATTTACGGTTTTTCATATGTTAAATGATCCTTGCATTTCTGGGATAAAGCCTACTTGGTCATGGTGGATGATATTTTTTATATATTGTTGTATACAGTTTGCTAAAATTTTGTTGAGAATTTTAGCATCAATATTTATGAGGGAAATTGGTCTCTAATTCTCCTTTGTTGCATCTTTAAGTGGCTTGGGTATTGGATAATTGTGGTCTCATAAAAGGAATTTGGCAATATTCCTTCAGTTTCTACTGTGTGAAATAGTTTGAGGAGTAATGGTAGTAATTTTTGTTTGAATGTCTGGTAGAATTCTGCACTGAAACTATCTGGACCTGGGCTTTTTTTACTTGGGAGGCTTTTAATGACAGCTTCAATTTCCTTTAGGGTTATAGGTCTGTTTAGGTAATTAATCTGGTCTTCATTTAATTTTGGTTAATGACAGCTGTCCAAAAAACTGTCCATTTCTTCTAGATTTTCCATTTTTGTGGAATACAGACTTTCAAAGTATGATCTGATAATTCTCTGGATTTCCTGGGGATCTGTTGTTATGTCCCTTTTTCATTTCTGATTTTGTTGATTTGGACACTCTATCTCTGCTTTTCAATTAGTTTGGATAAGGGTTTATCCATCTTCTTGACTTTCTCAAAGAACCAACTCTTTGATTCATTGATTTTTTGTATTGTTCTTTTTGTTTCAATTGTATTGATTTCAGCTCTAAGTTTGATTATTTGCTGCTGTCTACTCTTTCTAGGTGAGTTTGCTTCCAATTGTTCTAAGGCTTTCAGCTATGCTGTTAGTTCTCTAGTGTGGGAAATCTCTAAGCTTTTCATATAGGCATCTAGAGCTATGAATTTTCCTCTAACGACTGCTTTCATTGTGTCCCACAAGTTTGAGTATGCTGTGGATTCATTTTCATTAAATTCTAGGAAGACTTTGATTTATTTCTTAATTTCTTCCTTGACCCAGAGACAGTTCAGCTGAGTGATGTTTAGTTTCCATGAGTTGGTAGGCTTTCTGTGTTTTTTTTATGTTGCTGAACTCTAATTTTAGGCCCTGGTGGTCCAATATGATACAAGGGTTTATTTCCATTTTTTTGTATCTGTTGATATTTGCTTTGTGACCAATTATGTAGTCAATTTTAGAGAAAGTTTCATAGGTGCTGAGAAATACATATATTCTTTTGCATTTGTTTGGAAGCTTCTGTAAATATCTATTAAATCCATTTGCATCATGACCTCTGTTAGACTCCTTATTTCTCTGTTGAGTCTCTGTCTGGTTGACCTATCCAGGGGTGAAAGTGGGGTATTGATGTTTCCCACTAATTAGAGTGTGAGAATTGATGTGGGATTTGGCCTTTAGCAGTGTTTCTTTTATATAATAGATAGGTGCCTTATATTAGGTACATAAATATTCAGGATTGAAATCTCATCTTGACCAATTTGTCCTGTGATGAATAAGCAATGTCCATCCTGGTTCCTTTTAATCTATTTTAGCTTAAAGTCTACTTTGTTCGATATTAGGGTGGCAACCCCAACTTGTTTCTTAGGGCCATTTGATTGGAAAATCTTTTCCCAACCCTTTAATCTGAGCCTGTGTCTGTCTTTGTGGTTGAGGTGTGTTTCTTGTATGCAGAAAGCTGGCTTCTGTTTTTGTATCCATCTTATTAGTGTGTGTCTTTTTATAGGTGAGTTGAATCCATTGATATTAAGGAATATTAGTGACCACTAATTGATGTTTCCTGCTATTTTTGGTGGTAGCTTGTATGTATTTCCTTTATCTGGGCTATTCTTCTCTGGGATTATTGAATGTTTGTAGTTTCATGGGTGTATCTGGGATCCTTAGGTTGGAGTTTTCCTTCTAATGCTTTCTGGAGGGCCAGATTGGTAGATAGGTATTGTTTCAGTCTCACTTTTTCATGAAATATCTTGTTTACTCCATCTATGGTGATTGATAATTTTGCTGGGTAATGTAGTCTAGGTTGGCAGCCATGCTGTTTTAGAGTCTGTATAACTTCTGGCCAAGCTCTTCTTGCTTTCATTGTTTCCATTGAATAGTCAAGAGTTATTCGATGGGTCTGCCTTTATGTTGGCCCTTTTCTTTTGCAGCTCTTAATATTGTTTCTTTGTTCTGTATGTTTTGTGGCTTGATTATTATGTGATGAGCAGACTTGGGGGGTCATATCTATTTTGTGTTCTGTAAGCTTCTTGTATCTTTATAGGCATTTCCTTCTTTAAGTTAGGAATGTTATTGAATACATTATCTGTGCCTTTGAGCTGGTATTCTTTTCCTTCTTCTATTCCTATTATTCTCAGGTTAGGTCTTTTCATGGTGTCCCAGATTTCCTGAACATTTTGTGTCATGGTTTTTTTTAGTTTTACTATTTTCTTTGACTGATGTATCTATTTCTGCTACTGAGTCCTCCACTCCAGAGATTCTCTCTTCCATCTCTTGGATTCTGTTAGTTATGCTTGTATCTGTAGTCGTAGCTCTTTTCTTCAGATTTTCTATTTCTACCTTTGCCTCATTTTTTGCCTTCTGTATTGCTTCTATTTAAGTTTTTAGTTCCTGGAATGTTTCTTTCATTTTTTGGTTTTCCTTTTCTTGGTTTTCTTTCAAGGATTTATTCATATCTTCCAATTTTTTGTTTGTATTTTCTTCTATTTCTTTAAGGGAATTTTTTATATCTTTTTTGAAGGGTTCAATAATCTTCATAAAGGTATTTTTGGTGTTGCTTCCTTCTGTTTTCTCTTCATTTCTCTGTTCAGGTCTTGTAGTTGTAGAACCACCAGTTTCTTCTGGTGTTGCCTTGTTGTTCTTTATATTGTTATATGTGTTTTTTCACTGGCATCTGCCTATGGCTTCAGTGGTTCAAGATTAGACAGCTCCTAGTCACTTGTGGCAAGAGGATTTGTGTGTCTTCTCTCTCTTCTGAGCAAGGGGTCTGCTCGATCTCTGACTCTGCTCTGGACTTGGTCTGAATTTCAAATCCTCAGTCCTTCTCTGATGATGCAGTTTGCCCTGGAGTCGGGGCCCAGGTTTGTTTTTTTTTTTTTTTCTTACAAGCATTTACAACAAAGTAACTTAAAAGTTTATATTTTACATATAATTTTTAAATTCTAGAAAATTTACATATGTCATTTGATGTTGGATGTCTATCTTCTACGGTTATTTCATTCTCTATGGGTCTAGTCATCTATCATTTTGAGATTATATTTAGTAGATTTTACTATATGACTTATATGATGATGCAAATTGAGGGAATTTTCTCCTTGACAGTACTTTGTATTTATTTCTTCTAGTGCTTGTATATTGTTAGTATGCTGGGTCAACTTTACCTCTTGTTGCAGGTTATCTTGAAGACTTACGTTCCTGAACTTCTATTCCATATTATGGACTCAAGACCTAAATTTGAGCTATTACACAACTTCAGATAATCATACTTATCTATTTTGGATCATGTAGTGTCAGCTACATAAGGACTTCTTTGTTCCCTGTGAACATATGTGTGTGTGTGTGTGTGTGTGTGTGTGTGTGTGTGTGTGCATTTTGTAAGAGATTTGATTGGTTTTGTTGAGTGTCAACTTGACACAAAATAAAATCATTTTGACAAGGAGAAGCTCATCTGAGAAAATGCCACTCTTAAATTTACCTGTAGGCAAGATGATGGTGCATTGTCTTAATAATTGATGTGGGAGGGTACAGTTTACTGGGGGCTTTGCTACCCCTGGACTGGTGGTCCCTGGTGCTTTAAGAAAACAGACTGAATAAGGATATACAAGGATAGAAAGTGTGACTTCTTTGTTCATAATAATAAAAAAAAGAAAGTAAAATAAAAAAAAGAAAAGAAAACAGACTGAGCAATCTATGGGCAGCAAGCCAGTTAACATCACTCTTCCATGATCTCCACATCAGTTCTTGCCTATAGGTACCCAGTCCATTTGAGTTTCTGCCTTAAGTTCCCTCAGTGATCAACTGTGACCTGGAAGTATAAGATAAAATAAGCCCATTTCTTACCAACTATTTATGTCATGGTTTATATTCCATAGTAGAAACCCTATCTAATTCCCTTTAAATCTGGTCAGTTACACTGACAGAAACATATTGCTAGAACTGAACATTCTAACTCACATAATACTCAGATAATTAATGGTAACTAAGGACACTACTAACAAATATAATATAATTTATAATCATTGGAACCTATTAGAATTTTCCCAAAGGGATCGTTGAATAATTTTTAATGTTTTAAACTGTTTCTAGTAGAATGTCACAGATTTCAGGATTTGTAAACAAAATGGTTAGATATTGAACAAAATGTAGCTCTAGAATTATGAAAATTTAACTTTGTATGATGTACCTTTTTAAACTACAGTGCTGTGGGTATCACTAATAGAAATAGAAAGACAAAAGTCTGATTGAAATAGTTTTATATTTGGAGGAATCTTACTTTTGGTAGTAGGGAGAACAATAACATTTTTTACAAAATCTGTCCAAATTTACAGAACTTTTATATGTGAATCACAAATCTCTGTAGCCAAATTTTTGAAAATACACAATGTTGTCTAATCCACTCTTTAAAAAAATTTCAAGAATCTAAAGGAAAGAGTTGTTTCTTGTTTTGTTCAGTTTTAAGGCCCTTCATATCTACCTTTCCCTTTTTGAACTATTCAAGGTCTACAAAAATCATTCAAAATGCTACAAGTTCTAATTGCAATGTTCTATTGAAATGTTAAAAAGAAAATGTTCCATTGTATGAAATTCAAAAACTTCATTTTATATGACAGTATAAGTTATCCCAAATTTTGAATAAAATTAGCAGATGTAAACAGAGGAAGTTTAGATAGCAAATCAATGATTCAGTCCTGCTTGACTGCAAATGTGTATTGAGATTAGAAAGTAAATATACTGCTGAAAATCAGAGGAACCACATGAGAGCGAACATTTGCTCTCTTTCTAGGTCAGAGCCAGAACTCCAGTGTAGCAATTCCTCTCCTATTACAAGATGAGCTTTCAATCTTTATGTTTCTACAACTACTTTTCAACTTTAGTGACTACAATCTTCACAAAACACATGCCAATAAAACCTTGTTAATAGCCCAGTAAACCCGGAAGTTTTAATAATCTACTTATAATTCATCTTCACCATAATTTTCCAGTTAATTTCCCAAGCATTGGTGGTCTTTCCTTTTTTACCTGATGCTTGTTTATCTAGCACATCTGCTGTTATTTACTGTGGCCTATGTTGTCTGAAAAAAAAAACTGTCTTATAATATTTTACAATTTCTACCCACCATTCCCACCCATAATAATACAACCACTTACTGAAGTTTTATTACATTTTAAAATTATTTTAATTTTTCCAAACAATATATTTTATCACATTCTTTCTCCTCCCCGATGTCCTCCCAGATACTCCCACCTCCCTGTACACTCAACTGCAAGTTTATTCTCTCTCTCAAAAAGAAAATGAAACAAAGATATAAAAAATACCAAACTATCTCTAACAAAAGCAAAGCACCACACACACACACACTCACACACACACAAATAAATAAAAATAAAATAAAACTAAAAAAACATGGAGTCTGGTTTGCTTTCTTCAACTACTCCTGGGCATGAAGTCTGGCCTGGAGTTTGGTTGATAAACCCAGTATCAGTCCATTGAGAAAACTGGTTTTGTTTTCTCAGAAGGAAACAATTGCAAATAGCTTCTCAGTATGGAGTATGACTTTATGCCCACTTCCCCTTCTCCTTGCTGAGATTTTTGTACCTTGAATTTATACAGATCTTCTATATGCTATTATGTCTGTGAGTTTATATATGCATTAGTCCTGTTGGGCCTGGGAAGTAGTCTCCTTGGAATCATTCAACACCTCTGGACCTTATAATCATTCTCCCTCCACAGAGTTCCCTTAGCATTAAAGAAAGGAATTTGATAAGAATATTCCATTTAGGGGTAAAGCTCAAAGGGTTCTTTCTCCCTGTCAGCACATTGTGAAGTTATGAGTCTCTGTGTTAGATATTAGGTGCTAAAAAAAGAAGCTTCTCTGGTGAAGTTTGAGCTTTGCACTTAATCTGTGGATATAGCAATATGTCATTAGAAGTCACTTCATTGTTGTTAGTTTATCAGAATAATGCTAGTAACTTTCCTCCCAAAGGCCCATAATCTATCTAGTCTCAGGCTCTTGGCTTCATTAGTAGTGTGGGTGTGGTTGTCATCTCATTGAACGAGTCTTAAATCCAATCAGAAAGTGGTTAGTTACTCCCATAATATTATTCCATTATTGCACCAGCATATTTTGTAGGAAGATATTTGTTGTAGCTTTCAGGGTTTATAGTTTATTGGGACTGATTATTTCTTTCCTCTTCTGAAAGTGTTCATAGCACTATGCTGCACTATGAATGCTAGTCAGTGGGGATGAAGCTTCTAGTTGGGTCCTGTTCAATTTCTCCATTGTCAATGACATAAGTCAGTGGTATCTTCAGCAATAGGGTTCATATAGCTTAGGGTAATTGATTGTATCAATAATAGCCTGTAATGTGTGGAGGTCATCTATGGAACACTTTGGACAATGACAGAATAATATATTCTCTCATACTATATTCAAAACTCAACTGAGTCATCTACCACAAGTTAATCCCCCCATTAATACTGTTTTCCTTATCAGAGCATTATAGTTTAGTAATAAATGTAAAATGCTAACCCCACTAATATCTGTGCTCTTGTTTGTAAGCAAGCACAAAAACGTTACATTTTATTTCTCCCATGAGCTTGTAATGCATAGACTGAATATTAGCATATCTTTAGAGGCTTTATTAATTGATCTTATAATTTATAAATTTTGAACAAACAAAAAGCATAATATGTGATGATACACATAGACACACACATATATGCACACATGCTGGTATTATTATAGATAGTAAATGATGGAATTCTTCATACCTATGGTATAACTAACCTCTAGTTCTACAACATCTTCAACATTTTAGAGCCTGTTTTTATACATGTATAATACATTTACAAGCACACCTAATTCAGAAGATTTCTGTGGGGATTAAATTGTATATTGCTATTTAAGCTTAGGCATATTCAATTTAGGGTTCACAGGCTATGTGGCCTAATACTAAAAATAAATTTTACTAAGCTATTATGAGATTTTTAGTTGATTATTTCTTGTAAATTGATCACACAGTTCTAAAGAATGAACTTTTCAAAACAACATGTTGCAGTGTCAAAAGTTTGAACATACTTTTAAGAACCTGGCACAGTTAGCAACTAATAAATATTAGTCATTGTTATTATGATGATTATTTTAATATGATTGCCATCTAAAATAAATCACTATGTAAAAATTAAAAAGAAAGCACCAATATCCAAATACTTGATAGAACAAGGAAATATTATGTGAGTGCAATGTGACATAATTTTCTTTCTTTTTTTTTTTTTTTTTTTTTTTTGCTCCAACTAAATCATTTAGTTTTCCTTGAAGAAATGACTGAAAAACACAACTCTAGAAAAACAAGGCTGAAAATAGCATTCTTCGTGTTGCGTAACAAAACTGACCCTTCAGGAGACACGGTCATAATGCCCATGGGTGGGTCTAGCTATGGAGATGTGAAATCCATGCATACAAGTTTCATAACTGAGAGGAAAAAAAGCCAAAGAAAAAACTCCAAATAAACACTGCGTATACATGACGTCCCTTTTGCATTGCACTTCAGAAGGGGGGTGACATAATTTTCTAATGTATGCTGATGGAAACTCACAGCAGGTTTTACAGTGTTATAACAGTGTGCCATTGACACATTCTCTCTCCTCCCACTGAAGTGCTATGTTAACTGGAAAATAACTCTTTCTATTAATTTTATACAAAATTATAGTTAAATACAATTCAGGCAGAATAGTAGTAGAGATGTCATTTTCAAATTTCCAGAAGAGTTTTATTTCCAATCAATAATACACAGGCATATATTTCTATCCTAAATCTATTTCTCCAGGGAAACACACAGCTTTGTTATCAAACAGATTACAAGCTTTAATTATTGTTATTTTATACATCATGAAATTCAATTGGATTTGGCTCCTAGAGACTCCAAAATAAGTCTTGGGCATCTACTTTATAGTGCCCATGAAAATCTCCTTTACAGTGCTATCTGAAAGCTTCCTATAGTGAGTCTTTCTAGTACCTTCTACCACTTCTAAAAATAAGGACTCCTTCTCTGTAATAAGGTTTTTATGGCATAAAATAACAAAATGAAATGAAGATCATGAGACAAATAAGAACTTTTTGAACTGCAAAAATTTGTCTCACTTGGTAATTCGGTAAGTATGAATTGCTCAAGATATGAATCATCTTTCTTACATTTCTCCATTTTAATTCCTTGCATCAGTAGGTAGTTCAGAATTGAAAAGTGTTTAAAGTTTATTGCTCTACTCTTCTTCACCCTTCCTCCCACCACTCATACACTCAACTAGATTTTCTTGGGTAGGTTCTTGTCGCTATTTATTTAAAGTGACTTTATGGTACCTCTACTGGAGCAAAACGTGAATTTCCAAGCCTTAACAGTAACACTCAAAAGAAGATAATTACATTTGACCCAAGTATTCTTTACACACATATAAGACTAATTGAAAGAATGTTTGATGATCAGCAAAGGCTCTCCACTTACCTCTCATGATGCAGACCTGACACCATTTTTCTCTTCATAGATTCCCCCTGAATCTGATTAAATTTATTCCAAGAACAGAATTATTATGTAGTTAGAGTTACTGCAAGCACAGTGTCAGTAAAAAATATTATTTTAAATATGAAACTTTTGTAATGCAGTGACATTCAAATGCTTTACCCAGTTGTTCCCCAACCAACATTTCTTGAACTTGCTTAACAATGTTCCCTAAAATAATAGTCCAGGATACCCTGTCTTATTTTCATCCTATTTAAAATTCTAGCCTACATATCTATTATTTCAATTGGGAGGAATTTGTGATATAATGTACATTTTAGCCTTGATAGCAGTCCATGAGCTACAAAAACATGAAATGCCTTTGCTGCCAACAACCAATCCAAACTAGAAAACTAAGATAGCTTTAAGCTGATATCAGTAGCAAAAAGAGAGTAGAAACTGGATGAAACACACAGATGGGTATAGGAAAAAACATGTCCTCCAGCTCCAAAGATATAAATTACTTCTTTTGAAGACCTAGAGATATTTGAGGTTGTAAATTACAATGTCAAATGAGATAGAAATCTTCAATATAGCTGTTAGTTGCAAAACCATACAGGATGTTTTGGACTCAATATTGAGAGAGATTGTATCTCCTGTATCATAGAATAGACAAACATGATGTGATAGTGTTTCCAAATATGTGTGATAGGCCCGCACCTGGAATATAAGGTTCATGTTTGTGCTTATTTAGTACTCAAAAGATCTATATAAATTTAAGATTTCAGAAGAGGCAAACGAAGATAAAATTATGAGTGTTGGAATAAAGGTTTCAATGGATGAACTGAAGACCAAAGTAACACATTTGAAATTTCTAAATAAGACCTCAGAGGAGAAATTGTTAAAGAAATAGAAATCAATATCAGTAAGTTTTCAATTTCTTATTTATCACAGAACAAGAATGAGTAGAAAATTAATCTGTAGTATTTAGGACCAGAATAATGAGGTGAAATTATGAATAAAATTATTTTCTGAAAAACCTATGTAGCCCAAATAAGTAATCAGTAAAATCTCCTGAACACAAGATCCAGAGATCTGCACCATCAACATCACACAGACTGTCAGACTCTCAGATTCCAGTCCAGAGGCCCTGACAGCATCTTACAAGTTCCCCAGGGTGATAAGGATTCACATTAAATCTTGAATTTATCAAGTTATCACAGTAAACAATATGCTTATAGGAAGAAAAGTTTTTCAAATTTGTCTTATTCTGATAAAAAGAACAATGGAAAATTGGTGAAACCAGAGCTCATCATACCAAATAAAATAAAACAACTCGGATGCGTGTTTTCTTTCATTTATGAAGCCTAGATTTTGTATCAATACATTAACGTCATTTAGATGTATGACATGAATGCAGCAGTGGGATTCTCTGGGAGAAGGAAGAAAGCTAGTGGGAAGAGCAAAGGAGAATGGAGAGAGTGAGGGGTAAGTGCAGTACAGCTACATGCTATAGTTGATGAAGAGAGGCTGTGGCACTCATCACTAGGTACACTGAATATGTGCCAATAAATAAAAACAGATACTATGATCTAAAGATCAGTAAAAGGAAGCTTCCATCTTTTGTTCATAGAAGTTAATTATTATGTCCTGGGATAGTTAAATATTATTCCATTACTATTGCATGACTTAGATAATCTCTCATTGTGTTACACCTATGAGAGCCTCATAACCTATGAAGGAGCACCTGCTTCAGTCTTTGGAGCAGGGAAGTTGAAATACCGTTATATCCATTACTTTCACACACGCATGACAGCTATTGTTCTGAGTATAGACCCATGATACTGAAGCCCCATTATTTGTCACAAGTTCCAAAATATGTGCACAACAGCTCTCAGAAGACATAAATCCCTGAAAATTCGACAAGGTAAAAATTTGAGTTATTTTTGATGCCTTCTAATAGAATGTAGAATACAATAACCCTAACTGCTCAAAAGATTGACTCAGGAGTTGAGAGCAGAAATTCAAGATCAACCTGGGTAAATTAAGCAAATTCATGTTTCTAAAATATTAATTGAATAAAATATTTAAAATCCAGTACAAAAGCTGTGATTTCTTTTGATTGAGGCACCAAAACCAATGAGGTTTTAAGCACACAAGATTCTCCAATATATTTTATGATTAATTCAGAGAAATAAGTGTGAAAGAAGTTATTTTATAAATAAACAAAAAGTAAATGGCAGGACAACAGTTTGTTTAATAAGTGACATAGTAAAAACGGATTGTATTCTCAATACAGGTATCACAACAAGCCTTGCTCTCTGGGTAGAGAAAGAAGGGCATTTTCATTATGTGAAATTTGACGACTGTGAGATATGCAGTCTTTTGCAGTCTGACCTCTACTCTCCAAAGAAGAGTTCCTCCTCTGCATGTTCATCTCTCCCTTTTTCATCGGACCCTCAGTTTTCCAAGTCAACATCACATTCTCCTTGTTTTTAACAGACCCCTCACCTACTGACTTGCAAATAATAAGCATATAGCAACTATCCTTTTGATTAAATTAGACTTTGCTAATGCTTCATAATATTGTTTGCATAACTGGACTCTTTTCCAAGTTCCTATGTTTTGTTTTGTTTTTTTCTCTATCATCTTCTATATATCTTTGTTTTGCATACAATTTCAGGATAAATAGAATTGGGGATATGAGTAAAAATTTCTCCAAGAGAAAATTTCTTCCAGACTTTGAATGGATGGAGCAATTCTTGGGTATTGAACAAATTAGAGATTTAGTATCATTTTTGAGTTGGTGGAAATTATCAGTTACAGCCATTGGCTATGAAGAAGCCTTTGTCAATGCTTTTTAAGACATTCTCTTCTTTGGACATAGGTAGGATTTTTGTCTACAAATTATTTGCTTTTGTACTTCTCTCCACTGTAAAGTTTTATAGGGAGGCCTTGAAAAGCCTGACTCTCTTAAAGGAGTCTGCTCTGAGTTTTTCCTTTTGATTTGATGGGAGTATTTCTCCTTTATTCCTCTTCTTGTGAAGAGTTTAGGTGATCGGATTTCAGCTCAATAGATAAACCAACTGTCACTCAGACATACCTTCAAGAGATGGAAAATACAACTCCATCTGTTTCAAAGTAGTAGAGAGCTGGAGGTTCCCCGCTGACTAAACCCCTGAGGACATCAGAAGGATACCCTCAAAGGAGCAATCACGGAGCAGGTGGTTAGTTTCATCCATTTGTTTACATCTTACAGAGTTGATTTCCATAACTCCCCTTTATGCCAAGCTTAGTCATTGACATTGAAAAATTATAAGGATAACTCAGGAAAAGAGAAATGGAAAATAAAAACTTTCAGAAGAAAAAATACTATAGGTGCTATGCAATCCATTTTTACCCAAGAATCACATACTTGAATGCCTTTATGGCTTGAAGATGAAGAGAATTAAATAAAGATGTAAGAATGTTCTTTTAAAAAAAGACAACTTCCAATAGTTTGGGTTGGTGTTCATAGGAGGAAATATGATGTCACCATATTTTAACTAAAAATAAAGTAAGTTTTTTAAAAAAAGAAAACATGTTACTATATTTGAAGAACAAAGGAATTAAAATTGTAAATAAAGCAAAATCCTACTCTACTTTGTGCTTAGCCTCAGGATATTCCGCTGAGCTAGTATAGACATAAATAAAGCTGCATCTTGTCCCCTCCCACCAACACATACCAAAAAAAATAAAAAGTTGTTTGTCCAAAGGATACAAAGTTACTAGCTTGAGGCTAAGTACTAATGTAGCCCAAGACAAGTGGAGATTTTCTACTCAGAAATGTGGAGCAAAAAGCAGACAAGATTTAATTCTGTGCAGTTCTGTGAATTCTTAGCTTACTCTTCCATCTCAGCATGAGATAAAGCAATACTTTTCTTCAGAATTCTTTTATCTTTACTTCCTTCAGCTGAAACTATGAATACCAGAATACAGTTCACTCCTCTAAGAGAAATCACTGCTGTCTTATAGATTCTGAGAAATGAAAATTCATCATCATCCTTTTCTGAAAAGGCAAAAATTCCCGAGCTTTACAAAACAGAAAAGCAATTATAACCTGCTAGGTTTACTGTAGAATTCACTCTCAAGGGACTAAAGTTGGAAGGTTGACAATAAAAGTCACCTGAGGAATTATAGGCTCAGTCTTTCCTTCATGAACTACTCAGCACCATCATGAACAAATCCCAGCAAGGTGGGAATTACGACAAACTATTCTGTCAATAACTTACATTTCCTTTCATTTCTCAAGCATAAGAATAGTTACATACAAAAAGATATATTTGGAGAACAGAGAAATGATAGAATGGGTAAGACCACTTCCTGGGCAGGCACATGAGTTCAAATTCCCAGAGAGTAGAAAGTTGGGCATTCTCACAAAGGCAAATGCAGAAGGAGCAATGAGGCTTGATGGCTACCAGCTTAACTCTAGGTTCACTGAAAATCAGGCAAAGAATATGAAAGCAAAGCATGTGGTGTCTCCTATGACATTGCTACACACATGAATGACTATACGCATCAATACAGACATTTGTACACACACCACACACTCCTGCACACAACATACCACACACACACACACACACACACACACCTACACACACACTCTTAGGTTAAAAAAATAAGTTCACTATAATGGTATCAAAGAATACTGCTGATTTAAAAAAAAAAAAGTCTTACCCACTAACAATATAATAATACTTCTTATTTTTGCCACATTCCACACAGAAAAGAAAGAATGGAAAGATAAAAGGGAAGACAGGAAAGAAGGAACAAAGAAAGGAAGAGAAGGAGGGAGGAAGAAAGAAAAAAGGAGGGAAGGAAGGAAATATGGGAGGAAGGAAGGAAGGAAATAAAGGAGGAAGGAAGGAAGGAAAACTGTTTCTTGGCTGAAAAGTACTTTAAAAGGAAAACAAAACAAGCCATTATTGGACTCTGCCACCTTAGATTGGTACACATATTTTCAAGGCTTTGGGGACATTTACTGCACATTAATTCTAACAAGTGTGGGCATCACCATAAAGCAAACGCTCGCTCTTATATTTATAACCTGGCAGTGCTCATTCCCCAGCTCTGTTTGCAACTTACAGTGTACAAGATATTGGTTATTCTAGGAAAATTTGCTGCACAGTAGTGGAAGTGAACTCCCCTGATTCCCAGCATCAAAGATGGAGAAATCCACGCTCTTAGTAAGCAAGGGAAGCAACCAAGGGCTATATTATTAACATCTACACTGAGCTTGTTTTATTTTCTGTCTCTTTTCTGATATTTATTTTCCTTAAACAAATAAGACATGCACATATTAACTAACTTAGGATGAATGCCCATTTATTTCAGGAAGTGACTTAAGAAACAGGTAGCTGCATGTCAGATCCTGTAATCATTATGTCTTAAATGTTCAGCAAAATTTGTTAACAATTCTGTTTGGGGAATTACTTGACAATAAGCTATGAAAAATACTTTAATTGCATTATATTTTGGTTAGAAACAAATAATAAATACTAAAAATATATTTACAGATTTGCAGACAGCTTACATCTAATCTTTTAAAAAAAATAGATATGATTTTTAAAACACTAAAGATGGAAGTCCCCAGAACAAAAGGTTAACTTATAAATCAATACAGGAGTTAAAGCAGGAATATACATAGGAATTGGTTTCTATGACCCAGATAAAAATTTACAAAATAATAAGGTAGGAAAAAGTCTATGTGTCGATTATGTAAATATAATTGCCAATGTGTTCTTCCTTGCTTTAGTCTCCCATTATGAATAAGTGCTTCTGTTTCCCATGTTCCTGTGGGATATCTCAGGTCAAATGTCATCTCTGGCCTCAGAATGGCCTTTTAAAATCCCCTCTCTCCTTCCTCCAAAAGCAGGTGCACGAAATAAACCAGCAGGCAGTCAAACTAGAAATTACATTTGTGTGTCCTAAATCATGACATTCAGTCTTGAAGAGAAAGAAGAAAGCACAAATGTCTTTTCACCAAAAGATCCATCTCTGTGGAGACAAGAAAAGGCGGGGGTGGACGGGAAGTCTCAGAGACACAACACATTCCTGTTTGCTTGACTGAGCAAATCCACAGACCTTCTTTGTGTCAGACAGAACGGAGAACAGACTTTCACAAGTGATCAGGCCAAGGCGGGTGCTGCAGATTCTCAACAGTCCTCTATATTCACCCTGCTCCCTTTAAATGACAAAACTATAAAGACAATTTTATACTTATTATTACAAATCTTTTTCTAGGGTAAACAGGAAACATTTTGTGCTACTCAGCAAGGAGAAAGAAATGTCAAGACAAGCATCTGGACTACTTTGAGAGCATTCCATGAAAACAGTATTCTTTTACACTCACTGATTTCACAACTGTTTTATATTTTCACATGTAATCAGCATATTCCCCAGAAGGAACATTTTAAAGAAAACTATTTATGTCTGGAAATGAAACTTGAACACAAAGATTAAATAGTGCTGTACACCTGCATTTTTCTCCCATCTTCAAATGTGAATACGAGGATGTTTCCCAAATTATACTATAGATCTATGCTATAGTTTAGTTCTTATGATTTAGACACATATTTTAGCATTTTGATAATACAGAAAAAAATAAAGAACTTTTTACATAACCAATCTTCAAAACAATAATAATAATAATAATACATAGCACGCACTTATAAGCCAGCACTTGGATGGATTATAAGGATGATAAAAAGTGCAAAGCCAGCTTGGAATCTATATAATGCACCCTTCACACATGCATACATGCACTCACATACATAGTTGCACACACACATGCACACATACACAAATATATCATAGAAAGGACAGCCTTGTCTCTATGTCCATACAATCTGAAAGGCAAAAATTTATTGCTAACCACCACCACCCCTTTTTATCAGCTTTTCAAGACAGGGTTTTTGTGTGTCATCCTGGCTGTCTTGGAACTAATTTTGTAGAGCATACTGACCTCAAAATTATAAAATTCTGCCTGCCTCTGTTTCCCATGTGCTGGGCTTAAAGGTGTGCAGCACCACCACCCAGCTTCATTATTAACCTTTAATTCTTGACTTTCCTTCCATAATAATTGATATGTGTCTGTATGATATATGCTTGCATACATATATATATATACACATTAAAATATAGTAATACATACTTTACAAAATGTTATTTTTATCTACTTTAAAATATTTAATAAATGTCTTGATAGAGACATGTGTTTTAAACTATTCTTCAACAACAATATTCAACAACATTTGAATTTCTAATAACTTTCTACAGGGTTCTGGATACTTAGTTTTTCTATTTCTGGAATTTGAGACAATAGGAGATTTAACAACAGACACAAAGGCAGAGCAGGCAAGAGGCAAGTGGAACAGTTATGCCTTAAGGCCTTGCTAGCTGGCATTACCAGCAGGGTTCGTAGAAAAACCTCCTTTCTTAATCCATCTCCATGCAGACTAAGTTTGGCACTTAGCACAATTTAAACAAATGTTCTCATGAATAACATGCTTAGACAGCATTCTAAGAAGACACATATATCTTGTTATTCATCTTCTTTACCAAACCTTATCCAATAATTGAAAGGTCTTCTATCAGATTGCTGTGTTCAATGGTACCTCACAATTCTTTCCTCAAAACCTTAGAAAAATGTCATGTGTTTAAAAAAAATCTTCCATTGATTTTTCCTTAATTTTTCAAAAGTACACAAGTAAACTAAACTGTCATACAATTAAATACTACTTAGGAACAAAAATAAAAACATGTGTTGGCAAGACAAGCAGGTGAAAATTGCTGAACAGCAAAAAAAGAAAGCTTTATAAGGCCACAGGCTGTATGATCCCAACCATGTGTCATTCTGGAAGTGGCTAAAATATACAGGCACTTAAAAATAATTTGGCTAGCAAATGTTCAGAAGAACAAAGGAGGGGTATGTTAAGTGCAGTAACACAGGGTACTTTAGAAGCTGTGAAACAATTCTGTATGGTGCTATAATGGTAGATTTAGGACATTGGACATTTGTCAAAAACTATTGGATGTAACATAAAGAGGTGTGTTCTAGTTGGGAACAACCTGTCTATATTGGTTTTCTGTTTAATAACTGTACCACACAAATAATGCAAGGTAATGATGATATGAAAGAGTTTGCAGAATTAACATAGAATCTATGGTTTTTATTTACTATCTCCTCCTCCTCCTCTTCTTCTTCTTCCTCTTCCTCTTCTTCCTCCTCCTCCTCCTCTTCTTCTTCTTCTTCCTCTTCCTCTTCTTCCTCCTCCTCCTCTTGTTCTTCTTCCTCTTCCTCCTCCTCTTCATGTGTGTTTATCTGTGTGTGTGTGTGTGTGTGTGTGTGTGTGTGTGTGTATGTATATGACTATCTGTGTATAGCTGAGTATTTAACTCAAGATTTTGTACATGGTAGATAAGAACTATACATACCCTTTTGTTAAATTTTGAGACAAGGTCTCACTATGTTATTACTTCTGACCTTCAAAGTACCCTATAGCCCAGAGAGGACTTAAACTCCCCATCCTTCTGTCTTAGTCTCTTAGAACCAGAAATTACAGGTCTATGCCACAAGGCCTACCTTTGTGGGAGTTTTTTGTCTTATTTGTAAATCTAAAGCTATTCTGGAAAAGAAAGTATACTAATTTTAAAAGCTAAAAAGAAAGAAAATAAGCTGCAAGGCAAAATGCTGAATTCTGCCAGCATATGGCTCACTATGATTTATGATAATACATTTATACATACATCTATAATTCTCCCCAGGTAAACTATTAATATGTTTACTATTAAGTTTTCTATATTAATTTATTGAGAGTAGACTAGGGAGTAAATGAAAGACTTCACACATGTTATAAATAGGCTACATCTCAGTCTCACAAGGATAGATCATTAAATAATTCCCATTTGGAGTAGAGGACAATTACATAAACCAGCCCACAAAACTATCAAAGTTTCAATGCTATGAAGAAAGAACAAGTAGTAACTCTACCTAAGCAGAAATGACTCACATTCAGGGTGATTTTTTTCATTCTAGATCTTTAGAACTTGGCATTGGCCTGGCCTCATTTCTATATATACATTAAACTAGACTGTCCACTTCAAATTCTGCTAGTTGCAAGGAAGAGAAAAAGAAAAAGAAAATCATTTCATGCAAGCTGTACAGTATTAAGGTCTTTGCTACTCAAGAGTTAGTGCTGAAACCAGCATTGTAATGACTGGCCCAGGCATGCCTAAACTGGTGTCAGGAAGACACAGTCAGATTCTTACCTATGCTGATACATAAATAAACATCACAAGAGAAGAGGAGATGAGAGCCAGAGGAATGGTGGTGGGGGGTGAAGTACAGCACTAGTTGCATTTCAATTTAAATGAGCTATCAAAGCCAGAGATTGGGTCAATCCAATGCTAAGATGTATATTCAGAAAAAAGTTCCCTGCTATAAACCCTCAGGATACTCTTCTCATAGTTTTCTGCAAGTAGAGGAACTTTAAAGGAAACCTAAGAACACATTTTTCCATTTATCCTTTCTATAAGGTAATGTTCCATATTTTAAAGGCTGTTTTTTTTAACATAATCACCTTTATCACCCTTATGCCAGCTTCCTAGCTGGTGTAAACAGTATGGGAAAAATAATTTTTAATTAACAAGGAAAACCACAATAAGATTAGCAAATATAGGTAAAATAGGAAATACTTTAGTATTGTGCAGCCTTGGCAACAGGACATGTGTTGCAGACACAGAGAAATGGGGCTGCCTGTACTCTCAGTAGTCAAGATGAGTAGATGCTTTTCTAGTTACAGTAGCAATCATCCCTAACCTGCTGCCTATTGACCTGAGAAATCTCTACCTGACTAGCATTTTGAGAATCACTGTGAAAACTGTGCTATGGTTTGGATGTGATCCACAGAATTTAAGAGTAGGAACTTGCTCTCCAGCATTACAGTGTTGGAAGGTGGAGAGTAGTGGTGTTTATGTTGTGCAAATAGGGTACTTTGTCAACAGATTAATATTATGGGTAATAATGACCCTCAGGCTAGTTCCTCTCTTGTGCTATTTTCCCTTCTGCTTTCTACCATGTGGTGACATGAGAAGGTCCTTCCCACACACTGACACCTTCACAGATATCCTAGCCACCAGAACTGGGAGCCAATACATTTCTGCTTATTACAAACTATCCAGTCTCAGCTCTTCTGTCACAGCAGCACAAAACAAGGAAAGATGAACTAGTACTACAGAAAAAAATTTAAGGTGTATTCTTGACAATTATACACTGCTAATCAATGTAGACTTTAAAGGACACCCGGGACACTGTGGAGCAGGGGGCAGCTGAACTCTGCACCTGGCCACACCCACAGCTCCTGCTGCTGCTGAGGGTATCTGCAAGGATCCCTACTGCGACCCCGAACTGAGTGAACTGAGCAAACCAACTGCAGGGGTCTCTGAGGGGTGGATTCGAACCCTGACCAGAGGTGAGGAGGGTTCAGCAGGCCTCAGCGCCTGTATCCTGGCC
>PVIH01006703.1:0-18917 GCA_004025045.1 Sigmodon hispidus
TGATCCACTTGGATTTGAGTTTTGTGCAGGGTGACAGGCTCAGATCTATTTGCATTTTTCTACACACTTCCATCCAGCTATGCCAACACCATTTGTTAAATATACTATCTTTTTTCCATTGAATGTTTTGGGCCTCTTTGTCAAAGATCAGGTGTTCATAGGTTTTTGGGTTAATGTCTGGATCCTCAATTCTATTCCAGTGGTCCACAAGTCTGTTTTTATGCCAGTACCAGGCTGTTTTATTACTGTAGCTCTATAGTATAGCTTGAACTCAGGGATTGTGATACCTCCTGAGGTTCTCTTGTCGAGTAAAATTGTTTTGGAAATCCTGGCTTTCCTGTTATTCCAAATGAAATTGAGTATTCATAAATTGTACTTACCAGTTCCTAAGGTTATTTCCTATGTTTCTGGAGTTCTTTTCAGAATGTTCTGGCTTATGCCTTTATCTTCAAGGGTTTATTTTTACACACACACATACCCACACACACATTGAAATATAAATTCAGTTTTCCTACCACCATTAGTTGAATAGTCTTTTCCAGTGTGTGCTTCTGATATATTTGCCAGAAATTAAGTGTGCCCCCTTTTCTTTGTCTTGTCTGCATGTTCTGGAGAAGACTCAGAACATCATATATTGTTTTTTATCTTATTTTAAAAAGTCAAGAAGGCCAGGAAACAATGAGCACTCCTGACTCTAACCAGATTTGAGATGAAATGTTATCAGTTTTCTTTCCACTTACTATAGTTATATTGGCATATATTTTTGCTGTATATAACCTTTGTTTTACTGTAATAATATGTTCCTCGTATTCCTAGTTTCCTCAAGATTTTAATCATAAAATCATACTGAACTTTATCAAATGCATTTTCTGGATCTAATCAAATGATCATGTGATTTCTGTCCTCATATATACCTATGTAAAATATTAAATGTACTGATCTGTATATGTTCAATTAACTTTGTATCCCTAAGATAAAACGAATTTAGCTGTGATATACAATATTTTTAATGTGTTTTTAAACTTGGTATCTAAGTACGTTTTGTATTCAGAAGTTTTGTATTTATTTTCATCAAGGGTATTTATCTATAAAATTTTCTTTCTTGATTGTATCACCAGAATGTTTTGATATCAGAGAAAAAAAATGGTTTTGTGGAATGCATTCCTTACCATTCCTTGCCTTTCTGATTTGTGAAATATTTTAAAGTATTGTTAGTAGGTCATTCTCAGGTCAAGTTTGGTAGAGCTCAGCAGTGACTCTATACTTTTCTTTGAGGAGAGATGTTTAATTAGCATTTCTAACACAGTTTGTCATGGAGCTAAAAGCTGACATAGTTTGATTTAATTTTATTAGGCCACATATATCTAGAAAATGACTAATTTCTTTTAGATTCCCCAGCTTATTGGAATATAAGTTTTCCAAGTATTCCCTAATGTTCCTCTGGATTTTATTAGGATCTGCTGTAACAATTTACATTTTATCTCTAATTTTGTTGTTTTTAGTATTTTCTCTCCTTTGGTTAGTTTGGCTAAAAGTTTGTCAATCATCTTTATCTTTCAGCTTTTTGAGTCTATATATTGTAATTTTATTCTCTATTACATTATTTTGCTATAATATTTATTATTTCATGCCATCTGCTGCACTTGTTTGGCTTTTTAGTTTTCTAGAACCCTGAAGTGGATCATGAGATTATTTATTTGAGATCATCTTGATCCTTATTCCAGACTCTGACAGAAAACACCACTGATGTTAACAAACAGAATGCCTGACTTCAGAACACCTTGTGAAGGTGGTAGATGAATAAAAAATTGTACGGCGTGGTTTGCCTTTGCACAACTTGCCAGAACATTCTATTGCCGCTTATGCTAATTTAGCATCGAGTAGTGACCAATCTGATGCGATCCCAAAATATGCTAATGAGCCATATTTTGGACCAATCACCAGCTATATGCTAATGGGTATTACTTTGAACCAATCACCAGCTATATGCTAATGAGGCATTATGATGGCCACCAATCACGCGCCCCGGCTTCCCTATGTAAGCAGGCTACATCTCAGGCTCGGGGTCTTCTTTCCACCATTCTCAACTGAGCTGTACTCCAATAAAGTGTGATCTGAGAAGAACCGTGTGTGTGGTGACCCGTCATTCTGCAGGCCAGAAGCGGCTCAACACAAGTGGTGCTGAAAACCGGGAATCTTCGCGCCTTCGCAGAGAAGACCGATTCAGAACTCAACACACGGAGTGGACCGTCGGTGAGTAGTCTATTCTGATATGGGTGTGCTCCTGGCAGGATTAGAGCCTGAGATCTTCGCTGCAGTTTTTTTCATCGTAGCTGTCCTGATTTTTCTTGCCTGCATGTGGCTGCGGTGCCATCAACCAGGCAAGGAGTGCCATCCCTGGCCATGTGATAAATCAGACATATGTCCGTAAGTCACTCGTAGATCAGAGCGCAGGATGGGGAACAAATTGTCGACTCTACAACTGAGTTCCACGAACCTATTCAGGCTATATTGAGTAGCCGAGGGCTAAAGCTTTCCCGCAGAGCCATAAATCAGTTGCTGGAAAATATCAAAAGCAGTGCTCTGTGGTTCGGGGTGTCAGGCAGTTTTGACTATTTTGTCATGGGAAAAACTTGGCAGGGATCTAGAGAAACATAACACCAAGGGAACACTTTCTCAAGACACTCTTCCACTATGGCGTATGATTTATTATTGTCTAAAGGATGGGGACTATGAGGACATTATTCAGCAAGGACATAAGGCTCTCAGTATATGCCAGGATAGTACATCAGAAAATGGAGGTGCAGGGACTACAAAGGATAGGCCTAGAAAAAGAATAAGAAAAGAAAAATTCAGCACCAGTGCCAGGACTGTACCCAGTCCTAGATGAATTTAAAGGTTTAGATATATCTCAAGATGAGTTAGAACCTGAGGAGGAGGAAGATCTAGAGGAGGCGGCTGTAGGCGTTGAGCGAGAGCGTTATGATCCTCTGCCACTCAGCCGATTACCGCCTTTCAATCCCGCAAAGGCTAGAGCTACTGCTCCCCTTCCTTTAGGGAACAAGTTGGGATGCTCACTCATCCACCAGGAAGCATGGTCTGGGGTGACCACAGCCTTCCCAGTATTTGAGGATCCAGCCACACATGGTCGATATTATGAAGTAATTGACCATAAGATTATTAAAGATCTTGCAGAGGCAGCAAAAAGAGACAGTGTGGCTGCCAACTATACCATCATGTTGCTGCAGTGCCTTACGCACAATGCTTTAACACCCACTGATTGGAAAGACATTGCCAGAGCCTGCTTAACTATGGGGCAATATTTAGACTGGAAGTAAATTGTGACTGATTTGGCATACAGTCAGGCCAGGGAGAACGCTGCCAATGGGCAGCCAGCATGGAATGTAGATATGCTGTTAGGGCAAGGACAATGGATAAATAATCAGACAGCATATCCTGTGGAAGTTTATACTCAAACACCATCAATATTAGGGTGTAGCGGGACAGGTGTGGGAGGGGCTTGGTTTGCGGAGACGAGACGGAAGCGGAGCACGGAGAGGGAGGCGGGTCTTCCGGTCCCAGGGCGTGGCGGCGCAGCGAGGCGGCGGCTCGGCGCGTTGCTAAAACTTTCCTTTGTACGTGATTCTAACAAAATAAACCTTATTTAATATATACTTCTTGGTGGCGGGTTTGTACCGTGATATTAGGGCTTGGCGAGCCCTTCCCAATAAGGGAGAGGTCACAGGGAACCTAACCAAAATAATTCAGGGCAGCACAGAACCATTTTCTGACTTTGTAGCTCAAATGATGGATGGAGCGAGACGAATTTTTGGTGATGTGGAAACCGCACTGCCGCTAGTAAAGCAATTAGTTTATGAAAAGTGTACAAAAGAGTGCCGTAGGGCTATCACCCGGCATAAAGGAAAGGATCTAGAATATTGGTTGAAAATGTGCCGAGAAATAGGAGGACCTTTGTCAAATGCAGGACTCACCGCTGCTGTCATGGCTGCTTCTCGCAGTAATAAAGGTTCTAACAGCAGTGGGGTGTGTTTTCAGTTCGGCAAGCCTGGGCATATTAAAAGACAGTGCCGAGAGGCTGCCCCCATGGCAAGGACAAGACCATCTCAAAAAGTGAAGACTTCAGGGACATGTCCAAGATGTAAAAGGGATAAACACTGGGCCAATGAATGTAGGTCTGTTAAGGACATTAATGGGCAACCTACTCAACCTGCTGCCCACGTAGTTAGTCCAAAAAACGTGGTAGCGGGCCCCTGGTCTCAGGGCCTGAAAATATTTGGTGCCCATGAGGAAGTGAATTTCCAACCACTCAGGCCCCGCGACGAGCCACATCAGGCTCCGCAGGGCTGGACCTCCGTGCCACCTCCAGAATGGTACTAACAACAGGCATGGGAATACAACCCTTAGACACAGACATGCAAGGGCCACTCCCAAAAGGGACAGTTGGGCTAGTGTTAGGCTGTTCCTCTTCTACCTTACGGGGACTCATTGTTATGCCTGGAGTTATTGATCCAGATTATACTGGAGTCATCAAAGTAATGTGTCAATCCTCTCGAGGGATAATTACCATAACCCCTAGTGATCGCATTGCACAATTATTAATCTTGCCCTCTTTCCATGACAATTACCCCGCATACTCAAAAGAACAGGGATCCAAGAGCTTTGGATCCACCGGAGTTGATTTGGCCTTTCTGTAACTATGTCTTAATGACTGCCCTATGCTTGATCTTATAATAGAAGGGAGAAAATTTCAAGGATTGGTAGATACTGGAGCAGACAGAAGTATAATTACAATTAGAGATTGGCCACGATCATGGCCACTTCAAACATCTTTGCAGACCTTGCAAGGTTTAGGTTACGCAGATGCCCCTAGAATTAGCTCTAAGGAATTGACATGGAAAACAGAGGACCAAAATGGGAAGTTTCAGCCTTTTGTAGTTGAAGGAGTGCCAATCAATCTATGGGGCAGGGATATCCAGAGTCAAATGAATCTTAAGCTTACTAATGATTATTCTGACAAAGCAAAAAATATTATGATTAGATCAGGGTTTGTTCCAAGCAAAGGGTTAGAGCATAATTTACAAGGCATTACTGCACCAATAGAGGCTCAAGGAAACGCCAATTGGCAAGGCTTGGGTTTTTCATAGGGGTCACTGAGCCTATGATTCCTATCTCATAGATGACCACTGCACCTGTGTGGGTACCTCAGTGGCCTTTGTCGAATTAAAAATTGGAAGCAGCCTCAATGTTGGTTCAGGAACAGTTACAGCTGGGGCACTCAGAGACCTTGCAGTCTCTCTAGAATACTCCCATATTTGTTATCAGGAATAAATCAGGAAAATGGTGCTTACTTCACAATCTGTGCACCATAAATCAACAGAAGCAAGTCATGGGACCCATTCAGAAGGGTCTACCAGCGTTAACAGCTATTCCAAAGAACTGGTATGTTGTAGCAGTAGATATTAAAGATTGTTTCTTTTCCATTCCCCTAAATAGTCAGGATAAGGAAAGATTTGCTTTTACTTTACCCTCTATTAATCATGAACAGCCCGATAAGCGATATCATTGGGTTGTTCTTCCTCAAGGTATGGCCAATAGTCCTACCATGTGTCAACTATATGTAGATAAAGCTTTACAGCCAGTAAGAAATGTTTCCTCATGTTAGAATTGTACATTATATGGATGATATTGTGCTTGCAGCCCCTTCCATGGAATTGTTAGAATTAGTGTTAAGTTTGTTAACCAAAGAATTAAAAGATAAAGGTTTATTTATTGCTCTGGAGAAGATACAGAAGGGAGGAGCTATTGAACTTTTAGGAGCTATTATTCAGAATGCACATGTTAGACCACAAAAAGTAGAAATTAGGACCAATTGTTTAAGGACTTTAAATGATTTTCAAAAATTGCTTGGGGATATAAATTGGATTCAGCCATATTTGAAATTAACTCACTTTGAGCTTAAACCCTTATTTGATATTTTAGAGGGAAATCCAGATCTTAATTCCCCACGTCAGCTAACCCCAGAGGCTCAGATAGCACTTCAAAAGGTAGAGCAAGCAATTACTAGGGCACAGTTGGTGCGCTGTGATGAATCCAAGCCCATTTGGATGTGTATCCTCCCAACTTTAGGCTTTCCAACTGGTGTTCGTTGGCAAGAAGGGCCTCTACTGTGGATTCATACTAAATCGACAAGGATGAGAACCTTGTCCCACTATCCATCTATGACGGCTGAGGTTGTGTTATTAGGCATTAAACAATCTATTGCATTTTTTGCCAAGACACCTGATCAACTTATAGTCCCTTATACAAAAGAACAAGTAGAGATATTGGCTGCCACTACCTCAGAATGGGCTATATTGGTTTGTGCCTTTTCTGGTACAATTGATAATCATTTGCCCAAGAGTGAACTTTTAAGATTCGTAGTTCAGCAGCCTGTGGTGTTTCCTCAGATCACGAGGGAGCAACCGTTGAGCAGTGCCTTAACCATCTACACGGATGTGTCTAAGACTGGGAAGGGAGCCTATATGGTGCAAGGAGGCTCACCTGTAACTGTTGAGTGTCATCCAAATGCTCCCAAAATAGTAGAATGCCAAGTAGTTTTAGAGGTTTTTAAATGTTTTCCTGAGTCTTTCAATTTGGTATCTGATTCATCATATGTGGTGAATGCTGTTAAAAATTTAGAAATTGTTTCCTATATTAAACCCTCTAGTATGGTAGCCTCACTTTTAGCAGGAATAAGAGGTGAGATTTTGCATTGATCCAATCCCTTTTATATTACTCATATCCGAGCTCACTCTTTGTTACCTGGTCCTATGGCAAAAGCCAATGAACAAGTTGATCTGGCAACGCGCGTTTTTGTGGCATTGGACTCTGAAACACAAGCGCGAGAGTTTCATAGCTTATACCATGTTTCATCTGCGGTTTTAAGAACTAAATTTAAAATTTCTAGGCAGATAGCTAAGAATATTGTGAAAAGCTGTTCTGCTTGTGTGCAATTCTTGCCTGCTCAGAAAATCAGGGTTAATCCCAGAGGCATTTTTCCACTTGAAATTTGGCAGATGGATGCTACCCATGTTCTATCCTTTGGAAAGCTTCAGTATGTGCATGTTTCCATTGATACATGTTCTGGGGTAATGCACGCTACACCTCTTTCTGGAGAAAGGGTTCACAATGTCATTACCCACTGCCTTGAAGCTTGGGCCACTTGGGGCAAGCCCGATACACTGAAAACCAACAACGGGCTAGCCTATAGATCTAAGAGTTTTGCCTCATTTTGTCACAAAATGCAAGTGAAACATATCACAGGCCTGCCCTATAATCCACAAGGGCAAGGAATAATAGAGCAAGCGCATCGTATGCTCAAGGACTTCCTGCAAAAACAAAAAGGGGGAATAGCAGAGAATTGCACCCCCAAACAAAGGCTCTTTCTTGCCTTATTCACTCTAAATTTTCTAAATTTAAATGATAAAAATGAAACCATCGCCGAACGTCATATGATGTCAGAACCCAACAATCAAGGCAAAGTTATGTGGAAGGATGTACTTTCTAATCAATGGCGAGGCCCGGATTGCATTATTGTTCGATCCAAGGGATCTTTATGTGTTTCTCCACAGAATCAGGAGCCAGTCTGGGTGCCATCAAGATTGACGAGACGCATTGAGGACGACCCTAAGGATGATGCTGATATGGATACTCCTGACCATCTTCCCCCTGATTCAGGCAGAGAAGATGGTACTCTGGGGGATTAGTTGGACCTGGCCATTACCTATGCCAGTCCATGCGCAGTCCAGAATTCTTCCTACAACATTTTCCACCTCGTGTTAATTGAATGTCCCTTGTGCCCAGCCCCTAACCACAAATTGGGTAGAATATAATGCTAGTAATATTAATTTGAATCAGTCACTTTGCTTTAGTCTTAAAGAGACTGATGACTGTATTTTTCTAGCCAGAAAAAACTTGACTCATTGGGTAAACCCCCTAAAGGACAATCAAGTTCCCGTGCATATGTTAACTGAGGCTTTGGGACAGATAGTTACTGGTTCCGCCTCTGGCACAGGATCAGGAGTTAATGGAAATTATGAGGCGAAGGTTACCACCATGATCCTGACTCATGAAGGGATAGTTCCATTACATAACCATAATAAGAATAGACAAAATACCACAAGACCTATAGTTGCTCCCTATTATCAACCATTTATAAGTAGTTTTCCTACCTTCACTTCCTGCCAAGATAGAACTTGGGGAAGTAAACAGCTTAGTCCGGGATTTGAATTCTCTCCTGTCTTAAGGCCCTATATGGGAAGTGTTGAGAAATCGGATAACACAACTTGGTTTGCTGAAGGATGGCCATTCTTTTCCTGGGTATTGATTAATAAGGCAGGGCCAGTGCAGATGTTTCTGCTCTTGTGAACTTGCAAGGATCCTTGGGTAAGGTTTATAATGTGTCATGTGTGGTAAAATCAGGTAATAGAGAAATGATGAAATTAAAATTAACATCTTATAACAACGAGGTTAGCAATTACACAGGGTCAGCAGCTCTGGTGTGTTTGAAGTCACCTTTTATGTTTCTCCTAACTAACTCTAATAAAAACTGCACCGCTTCAGGCAGTTGTTGGGTGGCAGAGTGTTGGAATGGATCAGTGGTGACTACAGCAGTAGTTGTTAGAATGCCTACCTTTGTCCCAATGCTTGTGGAAGCTGACCCAGAGCAGTTCCCTATGATGAGTCTGTTACGCCATAAGAGGGACTTCGGCATTACAGCCGCTATTGTGGCTGCCATTGCCATTTCAGCAACTGTAGCAGTTACTGCAGGTATAGCCATGGCCAGCCAAGTCAAGTATGCCCAGGAAATTAATGATATTGTGGCTCAAACTTCGCAAATTTCAGAGGAGCAAGTACAGTTTAATTCTCATTTGCTGAGTGGTATCCTTGCCACCAACGAAAGAGTAAATTTACTAGAAGAGGCTATTGAAGATGTATATGGCCTAATACAAGTGGGCTGTGTACAGAAATCAGGGCATGTTTGTGTTACTCCTCTTGTAGTTTCAGATGCCTTGAATGAAAGCTGAAGAATTGGAGAATTTTTAAGTGGAAGTTGGTCTATGGAAGCCGAGAAGATGATCCTCAAGCAAAAGTTCCTCATCGCACAATTGAATGCTACAAGATTGGAGCCTGTTACACTGGGGGACTTTACTTCTTGGCTCACTTCTGCCTTTTCCTTTTTCAAAGAGTGGGTGGGAGTGGGAATTTTTGCAGCCTGCTGTTTATTTGGGATTGTTTTTTGCCTCTGGCTGGTTTGTCGTATTCGCATCAGAGCGCATCGAGAAAAGGTACTACTCACTTAGGCACTCTTGGCTGTCGATGCAGGGCACTCCCCTGCAGCCTGGCTCTCTGCCCTTAAGAACTTACAATGATTGCCCTTGCACAGAGAGGCTTTAGCTGCCATTGCACCTCTATAGGGAATCATTCTCCTCTGAAACGGCCTTTGCACCCTGCTGCCCTCACTGGCCTTGCACGCAGGAAGGCGTCTTGGGGATCCTGACAGCAAGAAACAGAATTTGAGCAGTGGGCACATCATGAGGTGAACACCTGTACGGGCTATATCCTGTTTGTGCCATTAGAAAACAAAAAAGGGGGAGATGTAGGGCGCGGTTTGCCTTTGCACAACTTGCCAGAACATTCTATTGCCGCTTATGCTAATTAGGCATCGAGTAGTGACCAATCCAATGCGATCCCAAAATATGCTAATGAGCCATTATTTTGGACCAATTACCAGCTATATGCTAATGAGTATTACTTTGAACCAATCACCAGCTATATGCTAATGAGGCATTATGTTGGGCACCAATCACGTGCCCCGGCTTCTGTATATAAGCAGGCTGCATCTCAGGCTTGGGGTCTTCTTTCTACCATTCTCAACTGAGCTATACTCCAATAAAGTGTGATCCGAGAAGAATCGTGGGTGTGTTGACTCGTCATTCTGCAGGCCAGAAGCGGCTCGCCACAAAAAATAATTACAGTAATAAAACAGTGCTCGGCAAAGTTTACATTTCAGTACATTAAGCATACACTAGACTTTGTGGAGAGATAAGGGGAAAAGAGACTTTAGGCCAGTACAGTGCTCTTCCTATGGGGAGTAAACCTGAATAGATTTACTCAAGTCCCAGCTCAGAGAAGCTTGTCACAAAGAATGAACCAGACAACAAAGGAAGTGACCTTTATTCTTCCTTAAAAAGAAAAAAGGAATTTATTTTCCCTTTCTAGGTCAAACAGCAGAGCCTAGAAGCCACCTCTAAATCACAGCTTCATTTTCACTGTTTCTGAGGACATTTGGAGGAAAACATCATTGATCCTGAAGAGGCGGCTCAGCAATTAGGACTGAGTGCAGTTCCCAATGCCCATGTGAAACAGCTCCAGGGATATGTCAGCTCAGATAGGTGTGCACACCCACACAAACATATACACATTATTTAAGATAAATATATATATTGAGAAATTCTCTGGATTAAGTGAAAAACGAGATATCTACCCCTCCCTTCAACCCTCTCTCTCTCCCTTCTCTCTCTGAGTTGCAGGTGAATCATAGGGCCTTATACCACTCAAGGTTTAGATTAAGTGTGGCAGCGTTAACTATGATTGTTCATGCTCAACCTAAATAAAAACTAACAGCAAATAAGGAAGTTTTCTTTGTCCCAGTCTCAGGACAGACATCTTCCAGGTATCTCTTTGCTCCCTGCTGCTGTTTTCTTCTCCTCATTCTCTTTCCTTTGTTGAGGAGGTTGTGACTCTTAGTCTGTGTTCCTAAGGTTGGGAGACTCCACTAACACTGGAGTTAAATGAAGGCTCTCCTGTCCCCCTGCTGCAGGCTCTTCTTAAATAAGTTGGCTTTGTTTTTGTGCTGTCTCACATAAGTATGTTAGGCCAAGGGCATGAGCAGAAATGGGAGGGGGAACCTGAAACTGACCTTCCCAAGAACTCTGGCCAGAGGCACCTAACGAGCTGTCAACCTCCTTCTAGAATGGTGAAGACATGCACAGAAATAATAGAAACTTCCATATTCCTCTGTGGCCAATGTACAATCAAGATTTCTGAAAACAGAGCACTAGGTAATATTTCCAACTAGAATATCAGCAAGGCACAAATAATCGGAGTATTTCCTTTAAAATGTATGATTAAAAGTCATCTGTGGTCTGTGTTAAACAACTTAGCTAAACCACATAATATGGCATTAGTTTAGTCGGGTTTTGTTTGCTTTCACTTTCCCATATATCCAAATTACAGGTTAAAATCTAGGATTCCATTAGCCACAAGTCTTCACCCATCTAAGTCAGCTGCTCTCAGCCTGACCAGCAGTGTTCTTTAGAAAGTCTGCAACAAATCCTCATGTTTACCCTTTGAGCTTTGGACACTACCTGGGAAATAGCAGTTAATATATTATCTATATTTTCATGTTCAGTATGGACATTGTTTATGACACAGTCCTTTTTAACTTAATATATAAAGATTATTTTCAGCTGTTTGAAGATTTTACTCATAAAGACAGGAGAAAGACATCAAGTATTAGTGTCAGTAGGCCAATAGTGTGACTTTGGTACCTGCTTTTACATAATAAAAGGCACAGTTCTGAATACCCATCAGGTGATGTTATGTAGTTACTTATAAACAATCACATATTTAAATATTAAAACTAACATATACAAGCTTATCCAATTCTAAATATTCATCACTTCATGTTATGTAGTTACTTAAAAATACTGATATATACATACAAGCTTATACAGAAGCCACCAAATAAATTTTTATTCTAAGAAGTAAAAACAGAAAAGCAGTATTAGTGTTTCCAAGCAGACAACAAATAACTACTGTTCTTCATTAAGTAACAGATCAGTGCATTCTCTTATCCCATTAAATGTCTCTAAGTAACTATCTCCTTCTTCAAGTTTCTGTGTCTGATCACTAGACTCCTAAAACGAGACAGTAAAGAGAGAAGCCATAGACAGGGAAGCCATGAGTTATCTGTATTTTTAAAACACTATGCATAGCTTGTGGTTTCCAACATAAATGGAAAATGAACCTTCTGGGTCAGAAGAGGTTGCTTACCTGCTGCTCCTGCGCTCTAGCAGCACCAAGCTCTGAGAGTGACATGGTGAGCTTTTCTTGCTGCTCTGATAAATACTTCTGGTACAGACTTAGAAGTTCTTGACATTCTCTATATTGTAGCTGAAGAGGTGAGGTTGCAAATTAAGGAGAAAAACTTGTTCATGTATAGATTCCAATAAACAGAACAGGTATAGATAGAATAATATTTGGTCAGAGGCAGAAATTACGGATTCATCAGGTAAAAACAGTGCATGTGTCCAATCGTGAAACAGTAATTTTAATAAAAAAAAATTAGCACTGATCATCCAAGTGAAGAGATGTTTCTCTTAGTTCTTCTCAGAGCGATGCCAAGGAACTCCTAACATATTAAGTAAACAAGTAAACTGAAGCAGGGCATAGAGCACATGCCTGCAATCCCAGGATTCAGGGGTCAAAGCATCCTATTTAGAATCATGAGTTCAAGAATGAACTAGGCCGCATAGCCAGACACAAAGGAAAGGACAGGGACAGGGACAGGGAAAAGGAGGAGAGAAAAGGGCAGGGGAGGGAAGGGGAGGGAAGGGGAGGGAAGGGGAGGGAAGGGGAGGGGAGAGGAGGAAATGGAAAAGGAAAAGAAAAAAGGAAAGCAGAAAGGGAAATAAAGCAGGAAAAGAAAAACGAGGAAAGAAAAGGAAAAAACAAAGAAAAGGAAAAAGATGGGAAAGGAGAAGAAAAAGAGGAAAGAAAAGGAAAAAAGAAGAAAATTTTAAAAAGAGCATGACAGGGTTGGGGATTGGGGAAGAGAAAAAGAGAGAGAAGAAAAAATGAAAGGAAAAATGGAAAGAAAAGGTAATTAAGAAAAACAAGAAACAAATGATTTAAATTTAAGAGATAAAAACTATAACGCTCTCACAAGTGCATCTTTGTAACCTTGGATTAAGAAACTGAAAAAAAGAAGAAAAACCCTTAAAATAAAATACTTTAAAATCATATATGTGACAAAGAATTAATATTCAGAACATATAAACAGCCTATATAACTCAATATAAATAATATAATTTTTAAAACTGGGGAAGGCTATGAGACAGTTAAGTTCTGAAAAGCAATACATAGATGACCAAGAAGTAAAATACTCGAACCACAACTGGCCATAAGGGAAGGTAAATCAAATGCACAGGAAGAGAGGACTTTGGTTAAGGCTGCCAAAGGCTCATGATGACATCTGACAAGGATATGCTCCAGAGGAACCTTCCAGTCCATCTATCAGGCATGTGAACATACTGCTACTTCAGAAGAAAATAGAGTAGTGATTTTAAAGGTAATATATATCTTATTATCCAAAAAATTTAAAGCCTAAATAAAAATTTATACATGGAATCTTCAGAGCAGCCTTGTTCATAGTAGTTTGAAAGAAGCAAGAGCTTAATGTCTATCAACATATCAATAGTGCAACCTATAAAATAGAACATCTTTTGGCCATAAACAAGAGATTGCTACATGCTACAAATCTTGAAAATATTATGCCATGAAAAAGAGTACCAACATAAATAAGCATTTATTTTTATGAGAAGTCAAGGATAGGTCAAGTCCATTCAAACAAGGAAGTAAATTGGTGACTAACTACTACAGACTGGTGGAAAAGACCTGGGGAAATGGGAACAGGTTTGGGAAAGGGCTTTGGAGTGAAATGATGAGAGTGTTGATACTCGAGGAAAAGTTTAGTATCATTCAATTGTACACTTGAAATGTCAGATTTTATGTAAACAGTATCATAGGGATTAGTGCCTATTTTATAGATTGAGTTCCTAACTCTATCAAGCATAAAGGGATTATATTTTAAAAGTTTGTCTTGTTTTTCATAATAATCACTAATCCCATCATCAGGAAATTTCTGATCAGGCATCTTCCTTATAGTGAAGAAAATATGGCACCTATCCTATCAGAGCTGCTAGCGTATGAAGAATGCTTAAGGTGAAAACACTAGGTCAGAAAGGTCGAACTTCATAGGTCAGGCACCTCTGAGCTTCCTAATGTGGTCTTTTTTCTCCAAGGTTCCCTTTCCCTCAGATCATTTCTGAATCTCCTTCACAGCACTTCTTTAGGTATTCTGTTGGCATAAGAATTACTGTCCAATGGGATTATTCTGTACATACACTTCTACAGAAGATCGTATGATTAAGAGTAGGGATAATATTTCTTAAATGTCAAAAATTGTAACTAGTTTCAATATTCTTTTAACATTTTCATAACCTAATCATTGCTTCTGGGCAGATTCCTGTTCTAATAACTTTTGCCAATCATAATTACATAAATAACCAACTGCTTCATTATTCTGGTTATTAACCTTTAACAAAAGGAGCCCGAGATAGCTTATAGGAGAGGACTGGCTCTCAGAGAAAGGCCAGGTCACTAAGCTTATAGAATACATTAATTCCAAGAGCATACTGAATAGTTAGTGTCTGAAACAATAGCAGTAATAACAGAGCAAGAGCAGTGGTCTAAATAAGATAATAGTTTCTACTGTCAATCTAGTCTGGATTTCTATGGTTTTACATTTATTTTTTTTAAGTGTGTTTGTGTGAGTATGTGTGTGTGCTCAAGCTCCAAAACAAAATGAACGATTTGGGTGGTCCCAAGGAATTTGTAACAGCTATTACAAATATAAAATGGTTTTATTCTGCTGCTACCAAAGGCAATAATGCTTATAATAAGAAAATGTCTGTTCATAGAATACAAATTTTATTCAGGAAAAAAATTATACAGATTATGGGTTAGTGTCAGCATTTGAGACAAGATATAGACACTAAATACATGCCATGCAGCAGTGTGGTGGTCTGAAGAAAAATGGCCCTCATAGACTATTAGGAGCTGAAGCTTTGTTGAAGGAAATGCCTCACTAGGGGGCTGGCTTTGAAATCTCACATACACAAGCCATGTCCAGTGTGACATTCACTTCCTGCTATCTGCCAATCTGGATGTGGAACTCTCAGCTCCTTCTTTAGCATCATGTCTACCTGAATATTGTCATGCTTCCACTATGATAATAATGGACTAAATCTCTAAAACTGAAAGCTAGCCTCATTTGTATTTTGTAAGCAGCAGAATATAAAAATATATAAGTCTTACCTGTATTTTTCAAATCTCTAAGTTTTACCAGATTTAAGAATGACCCATATTTTCTTTCTTCCTAACACAATGAGGCTTTTAAACCTGGACTTAAAGTGAGATCTTGGGAAACTATAAGTAAAATTCTTCTTCACTAAAGGGAGAACTTACCTAACTGAATCTTGATCATATAACAGAAAAGAATGTAATAAATATGAGAGCAAATCTAAGAAAAAGTATATGCCAAACCATGAAACAAATGGGTATGTTTCAGCATGTCCAACCATTGTTTAAGAAAGGAAAAAAACAGTTACCACACAGCCTGTCCTGAAGAAGCCCTCATGAATGACCAACATCAGTATCAACTTGTATAAAGTCAGATCACAGTGAAATCTAAATAACAACCTGTGGAGAGCTACGTTGTACCACGCCCTAAAGGTGGCGCTGGTTTCCGCCTTCCACCTTTCTCGATGGTGAGTGCTCTCGGGAGTAAACAACTCCTTATTGACTGTAAGCGAGGATGGTGGCTTGCTTCCATGCCTCAGGACCTATGGGCGATGTCCACGTGGCTCACTGGGATTGGATGTCCAGAGGGTATTTAGCCACAAGCGGACTTTCCCCCAGGGTCATTCATGAGAGAGTGGTCGTTCATCATACATCTGAGAGTGAGAGTGAGAGTGAGTGAGTGAAAGACAAGAAGATAATTAAAGGCCTGAATAAACTGCAAAGAGAAGGATCCGGTGTTGCATGTTCCTTGCCGGCGAGGCTGCGCGCAACAAGTGGCGCCGAAATCCAGGAAGATAAGAACTAAACTCGCGCCAACGAATGACAGGATTCAGAACTCTCTGTAGTCGGGGGGTGCACCGGTGAGTCCCGGGTGAGTTGGGATCTGCAGTGAGAGCGGGGTAGCTCCGGCCTATAGATAGGATAAGGTGGAGAAGAGGGAGCTCACCAACGAGTGAGGGTAACTTCTTGGTGCTAGCGGGTAGCTCTGACCTGTAGGTAAAGGCGGAGAAGAGGGAGCTCACTGACGAGTGTAACCTCTTGAAGCTGTGGACGCACAGTGACCTCACTGCCCAGTGGGAGTAATTTCTTGCAGCTGTGGACGCATGGCAGCCTTGAGCTCAAAGTGAAAGTAGCACAGCAGTTTTGGATCAAAGTGAAAGTAACACAGCAGTTGCCAATTTTGGCTTAAAGTGAAAGTAACAATTATTGCAGATGAGCTCAAAAGTGAAAGTAAAAGCATTAGCAAGGCTGGGGCTGGTTGGTAAAGGCTCAGAAAACATTTTTTAAAATAAGGAGTAAAGGTCATATAAGGATGGGGTCTTCAACCGCATGTCCAATTTTTCTGGCTCTACAGGAGCTGTTACAAACTAAGGGCCTGGAAATTAAGGAAAGCACATTAGAGAGATTTTTAAAGGAATGTGATGTTGCAGCTCCGTGGTTTGCTGTCACGGGCAGTCTAACGGTGTCCTCCTGGGAGAAGTTAGGGCGAGATTTAGACTTCGCCTATGAGCAGGGAATTCGAAAGGCAGGCGTGAGATCTATTTGGAGGGTGATTCAAGGTTGTTTGGACGATCAGAGGTGCTGTGAGGCAACTGAAGGGGGTCAGGCCGCTTTAGAACAGTTAAAAGAGGAACGATCTGACGGGGCGCGCAGTGAAGAAGCGAGAGGCCTTAGAATGGAAGGATCAGATTCCAGGGGAAACACTTATCGGGATTTAGAGGATTTTCAGCTTTTGGGCCTTGAGAGCAGTAGTTCTGAAGAAGATCTATCAAGGTTGGAGGAGTCAGGAGAGGAAAGAAAAACTAAGAAATTGGTTTCAAATAAGGGAAAGAGGCTAGCCCTGAGGGAGTGCTTGCTTCCTGGGAAGTGTGGCCCTCTGCCATCCACTCCTCCAGCTTACTCAGATGGAGGGGGTGGCTTTGGCAGTTGCGATCAGTCCTTTAACCCTGCAGTATGGAGAAAGGTGAGACAGGAACTGGTGTTGGCATTTCCTGTATTCCAAGATCTCCAGGGGAATCGTTACGAAGAGCCCCTGGACTTTAAAGTAATCAAGTCACTGGCCGAATCAGTAAGAACTTATGGCATTACCGCCTCTTTCACTTTGGCACAAGTGGAGGCGTTGAATAGATATTGGTGCTGACAAAAGCATTATAGCAAGGAAGGATTGGCCCTCTGGGTGGCCGATTCTAAAATAGCAAAGTCTTCCCCAAAGTAACCCTGAACAAACAGTTGTTGTTACCTCCTATGCCAGGTGTTTCAACACATTCTTGTTATTCCCATTACCTGGAAAACTGAGACACCTATATGGGTCCCTCAGTGGCCCTTGTCTTTAGAAAAATTGGAAGCAGCCCAAGAACTAGTGCAGGAACAGCTAGCACAGAAGCATATCATACCCTCTACTTCACTATGGAATACACCTGTATTTGTGATTAAGAAAAAATCGGGAAAATGGAGATGATTGCATGACTTAAGAGCTATAAACAATCAGATGCAACCTATGGGCCCGATACAACGAGGGCTTCCATTGTTGACGGCCTTGCCTTCACAATGGCATATCATAGCAGTAGACATTAAAGACTGCTTCTTTTCCATATCTTTATATAAAAAAGATACAGAAAGATTTGCTTTCACGCTTCCCTCATGTAATCATGAGGAGGCTGATCAGAGATTTGAATGGGTCATATTGCCTCAAGGGATGGCTAATAGCCCTACTATGTGTCAGCTATACGTGGGGCATGCCCTGCAACCAGTACGTGAAGTGTTTCCTAAGGTGCTCTGTGACCGTTATATGGATGACGTACTGTTAGCGGGAAAACAAAGAGGTGAGATAGAAGAGGCCTATGAAGTGCTGGTGAAAGCACTCTAGTGCCGAGGGCTCTTTATTGCCCCTGAAAAGGTACAATTGACTCAGATTGTTGATTATTTGGGAGCAAAGATTGCTCCTCGAGTAGTTCAACCCCAGAAGATAGAGATAAGAAAGGATAATTTAAAGACTTTGAACGATTATCAAAAATTATTAGGGGATATAAATTGGGTTAGGGGATTTTTAAAATTAGCAAATTATGAGTTAAAACCTCTACATGACATTCTTAAAGGTGATCCTGCCCTAGATTCCCCTAGGCATTTTACCAAAGAAGCGCATCAAGCACTACAGTTGGTGGAAGATAGGTTAAGACAGGCATGTTTGATGTGAGTACAAGAGGATCAGAAGTTGTTGCTATGTATATTGCCCACTTTTAGACAACCCACAGGGGTGCTGTGGCAACAAGGACCTGTGCTATGGATACACCCTAAGATTTTCCCAAATAAGAGTATTGAGCATTATCCCACAGCTGTTGCTGAGTTGGCCCAGCAGGGTCTTCAACAGGCTCTACAGTTTTTTGGTCTGCTCCTGGAAAGCATCGTGGTGCCTTTCACTGCAGTGCAAATTTCTGTGCTGTGTGCCACCATTGATGACTGGGCTATACTCCAATGCTCCTTCCCTGGTGAATTAGACAACCACTATCCACAACACGAATTAATGACTTTCTTTAAGGAACATCCTGTTGTTTTTCCAAAGGTGACGGCTACAGAACCTATTCCTGGTGCAATTAATGTGTTTACAGATGGCTCTAAGACCGGAGTAGGGGCATACATGGCCCAAGGCCAATCAGCGGTCCAATGTCAATTTGCTCCAGGAACCCCTCAAATAACAGAACTGCAAATAGTAA